>JAODAC010084111.1:0-106328 GCA_027575185.1 Mimaenictus wilsoni | reverse complement strand
TATATTATAAAACATTTGCATAACTGCATATTAACAATATAAATTTCCCTATCCTCTTCTATCCCATCATGAAATATAGCAATAACAGTAGCCAATTGAAAAGAATTTAATAAAATTGCATTTTAATGTGACGACCAGACTGTGCTGTACTCCGTCATAAAAAAGCCGAGCCCAATAAAGTTATTATAACATTTGCAACGCAAATATTCATAAAATCCATCGAGCTAGAGAAATGCAGATAGACAGTAATGGATTTTGTAGACTAAAAAACTCGCAATGTCGTTTGAAAATGCTAAATTGCAGTTGAAAAAATGCGACTGCAGTGCATAAACAATAGTTACGCAGTTAATAAGGGAATGTAATATGTCAGACATAAATTGTGCTCTTGCGAGTTGGCGGAAAACCGCGTTGGGCTGGCTCTGCTCAAAGAACAATTTGCATGCTCACAAACAGAACGATGACTATGACTATGACGCAGTTTGCGCTCTCGGTGCGATGGTGCACAATAAACGGCTACATTTCATATTGTCTGCTTGCTGTCTTCATATAGGCGTCATTTTAGAGAATTCGAGCGCGTGGAATTACACATTGTGGCATAAATGGTATGCGTTTGCACAGCTAACGAATATTATTGGGTCACTAGGAATATACGGCAATGGCGAACAAATAGTGCACTTTTCAGTGTGAAGTGTTGAGTAAATTTACGGAATATGTTTGGAAATTATTCATATAATACAATACGTTTGCATTTATATTAATATAAAACATTATTACAATGAATATGATGTTGTTATGTCGTAAATTATTAAAAATTAACGTTTTGAAGGAGATTATTCTTGCAATTAGTCCATTATGTTCTCTATTTTCTTATATTTGTTTAGTTTAAACGAAATATTTATGTTTAAACATTTAATTTCTATTTAGAACGTTGACATGTTGCTATTAGTAGAAGTCTATCAACTTTAAACTGAAAATGAAATAAAACTATTATAGATAACAGTCATATAAAACTATTAATTATCTCCTGAAGCATCGTTAAAATAGCAATTTCCAATTTCAATATGAATTAAACATTAATTGGTTAAAACCATGCCGGAAAAGTCTATTATCAGTTTATATCTTTATAATTGGATGTAGTTATGCTATATTTATTTATTTCAGTCAGTTATTTTCGCATTTATTACACTCCACTTTTATGAGTTCTAATATTGATTAATTATTAATTTCGAATTATTAAACGAAATATTATTCTAGGAGTTTGTAGCAAATTTCACCCTAAATCGATTGATGCATGATTTATACTCTTAGGGCTGTGGGAAATATGAGAAAACATGTTTAACAATTACATTTTTTTTACATCAAGTTATTTTTCTGAGATCGACTGTGTCAATATCATATTTATCTTCAGCGATCTATAAAATTGCTCTGAAGTAATTAATCGGAAAAGCTCTTCCTGGAGATTACAGAAAATTTACTTCTGAATCGATTGATGTAAGATTTCTATACATAGTTATATCGTAAATATAAATAAAAGTGCAATCTTTGGAACAAGTCATTTCAACTCATTGTTTTCGCAGCGAAAATGTTGCCGATATTACCCTCAACTTTCATGAGTTCCAATATTGGTTGCAAATAATTAAACAAAATACTGTTCCTGGAGTTTGCAGGAAATTTCATCCTGTACTGATACTGTACTGATACTGGTACATGATTTGTACTCATATGGCTGAGGGAAATATGAGAGAAACTGAAATCTTTGAATCGAGTTATTATTTTTTAATCTACGACGTCGACGTTATTAGACTTAACTTCCACGATCTATAAAACCGTTCTGAAGTAATGAATCAAGAAAACCCTCCTTGGAAATTATAGCAAATTTACTTCTGAATCGATCGGTGTAAGATTTGTATTTATAGGAATATAGGAAATATAAATAAATGAGCAATATTTAGGAAAAGTCATTTCAAGTCATTCTTCTATGAGTTACAATATCGCTAAGCAACTAAACGAAAAAATTTAATTTTTCATGTATTTAGTCAGATAATAAACAATTTTCAAGCATGTCCAAGCCAAAAACTTGAAAGCAAAGCAGCGGAAGTAAAATTTAAAGCACGTACACGGATTTGACAAGAATTTGAGTGCATAGAGTGTGTTTGCTAACGCGTCCGGAAGGCGTTCTCCCCGAGTGCTCTGAATATTTTCCAACTTTTTCGGCTGTCGTTGACATACACAACACTTGTCGCGTTGCGTTGCGTCGGCGGCGGTAGATCGCGAGGCAAACATAACATGGCTTGATTCGCCGCCGCCGCTCGTTGAGACCGGTCGTCCTTCTGTGTTCGCCGTCCTGTGACGAGGATGAGGATGAGCCACACACAGAACAGGACTACACATGAGCGAGACGCCACCAGTGGCGTGGGTACATTGTGACTATTCATTCAGTTCACAGTTTGTCGCGAGAGGCCGACGGCAAACGCGCAAAATGTAAGAGGTCCTCGGCGTCTGTCGCCTGCAATTCATACAACACCGGTGCTACAAAGCATTCCAAATAAGCGAAAAAAAAATATGTTGATGCACGAAAAAGCGAACAAAATGCATGCACAAAAATAATGAACCAGCGGCAACCAACGGTAGACATATTTGTCAACGGGTTTTCGCGCCACTGAACCGCGCATGCGCATATTACCATTGTTGCTGAAAATTGCATGTTTGCTTTTAATTAAAAAAAACCTAATTAGTAACGAAGGAATCACAAAAAAGACGATTCGTAAATCGTTCGTCGACGTACGTACGTACACTTGTTGATAACGTTGTTGTAATGGGTTAATTAGGAAACATTTTGCGCAGCAACACGACCGTGGTCAATGGTAATAAAAACAACTGACAAACTGGCAAGATTAGAGCGCAATTTGTTTGAGAATGTGTGGAAAAAATTTAATTCCACTCGAAGTGACTGGGCTCAACTGGTGAATGTCATGCTATCGCGTGATAATCGACGGTAAATATGAAACTAATTAAATTTATCGACTTTCTGTTGTGGATTTTTCTTCATGTTTTCATCTTACATATATGGTAACAACATAAATGGTAACTTGACATAATATTATTCTATAATAAAGAAGACCCTACGCGCAGCGGCAAAAATGGAAATAAAATGAGAAATTCAAACTTTGTTCTAATATATTCTCTAATCTACATATCACAGAATTCTCATTCTTCTGGTAATAGATTCACTATTCAATATAAACTGCAAAAAATCGAATTACGAAAATGAGTGGTTTTACACTTTTCACTTTTATTCATATTTTACATAATCCTACAATTATAAAATCATGCACCAATCGATTAAGTATGAAATTTTCTAAAAAATACTGTATTCCTTTTTCGTTTCTTTACTTAGAATTGATTTTATGACTGATAACAGTTGAGTCTAATAACGGCGACATTTCCGTTGTGAGAAAAATTACTTAAAATTGTTTCTGCTAAAGATTTCAGTTTTATTTATATTTGTCGTAGTCCTATGTGCACAAATTATTTATCAATCGAATTAGAATGAAATTTTCCACTAATTGTAGCAATAGTTTTTTATTTGATTAATTATCTAGAAATCATTTTATTTACCTGTGAAATTGAGTCCAAGAACATAAACATCATCGGTCTCTGAACTATCCTTAACATTCCATTTTTATCCGTATTTTTCATAATCTTAGGATGAAAAGTTATACACTAATCGAATCAGTATGAAATTTACTATAAACTTCAACAACACTTTTTTGTTCAGTGTGTTAGAATTGATATTACAACTGGTAAATGTTGAGTCTAAATCGGCGACATTTTCACTGTGGGAAAAATTACATGAAATGGAGAATCTATTACTATAAGAATAACAATTCTATGCTATGAGGTTTCGAAAATATTTTACAACAAAATTTCAATTTAAATTACATTAAGTTTATGTTCTTAATGTCCTCAACATCCTCAACATGAAGTTGTCTAGTTTTCATAAGCTTGGCAACAATTTGTCACAATGCCAATAACTTCAGAAATATTAGTACCAATTCTTACTAAAAATACCAGTTTGACCTATACGAATGAAATGATAACACAATCTTTACGTTTTAAATTTTTAGCTACGGAAAGTGTTCCTTTCCCTTGACACCAAGAAACGATAAAGTTGTCTAGTTTCGCTGGTCTGCGGCCAATCGTATATCACCAAGACGAATGGCCACTAAATTCATGTCCGTCCACTGACGGAACCCTTCCGTTTTCTGCATGGCTTGGTGGAGGGGGAGGGCGCGATATTCTGATAGCGCCGACCGCACCGACCCAGCCGTTCCCACACCCCTGTCCCACCAGTCGAGGACCACTAATGCTCGCTGTACAAGGGAAGCTATAAACCCACAACTGTATCAGCCAGACATTGAGACGATTCCAGGCGATACTCGTAAGTCTTAAGACAATGGCACATGGTCCCACAACGAGTGCTTGACTGCTCACTGGACAAGACACAAAGCAAAATACAAAGCCAAACAGCGTTCTGGTACTAGCGCTGGAAGGGTGAACATGGGTTTCCAGATTTCCCTTATTCTAAGAGGGTTGAACTGATGTTAGCATCACTACTATTATTGTGGATGAGATTGGGCTAAACGGATGAAGGAGCAGATAGTTGAGGAAAATGATGCTTTAATCAACTACTAATATTGTTCAAACGATATCGGTCTGTATAGAGTAGTTTATTTGAGATAAGATAAAATTTGTAGGAATATATTTAGTTGATAATTTGGAGAATTTACATGATACATTTCATAATTATGTAAAATTAATAGATTTACGAAGGGTGACTTGAGCTTTAAACCTTTTTTTTGTTGTGCTAACAGATTTTTAATACTTAAAAATTTCATAATCTGTTCTATAGTGACATCTTCACCTCAAAAGTTTTACAATAGAGGAATTGCTATAGTTTGAGCATTGAAAGACAGATGGCAATGTTTATTAACAAGGGGAGACTCATCTCGTGGCGTCTCCGATTGGATTGAAATTTAGTAGCATCGCGCCATCGACCCTTCCCATCGCAGGCAGGGACGCTACCAAACAAATAATGCCTGGATATTGCGTCGTCTCGCTTTAACAGACATTGTTTTAAACCTATTCCTACACGTCTACCAAATTTCATACAAATCCAAGGTGCCACGAGGTGAGCCTTCCCTTGCACAAGTGGAACAAAAATCAAAAATTTAAATTTTGTTCTAAAATATTTTTAAATCCATTTATCGTACAATTCTCATTCTTGTAGTAATCGAGTCTGTATTAAATG
Source organism: Mimaenictus wilsoni (assembly GCA_027575185.1). NCBI lineage: Eukaryota > Metazoa > Arthropoda > Insecta > Coleoptera > Staphylinidae > Mimaenictus > Mimaenictus wilsoni. The sequence continues at coordinate 101,017 of JAODAC010084111.1, read as the reverse complement.
TAGTTTGTTTCAGCATGCAAAATATTAAAGAAAAGACAGAATTTCAAAAATTCGCAGGAACAAAGTACATAGCCAATTAATAGACCAACATATTTAATTTGTCAAGCTCAGCATAGAAATTACACACAAGTATAACAATCATGGAAGCATTATTAAAACGCGTGTAAAAAATTGAGTTTTACAAGTGATTCCAAACAAATTACCTAATTAGAAAAATAAAATATTTTAACTGAAACATATTCAATAAATTTTAGTAATTTGTCAAAGGCATCGACGCCAATGTTCAATACATCAATAATAAGCAAAACAATTATTAATCTTCAGTAGATTCAAGAAAGGATGTCTGATCTTTCATTGGTGTTGATAGAACTTCTTTCAGGTCCAGCCATATGTTTGATGATTTCGCTGACTATGTGTTCGCACGTAGCTTGATTTGAAATTAGCAGTATTTTGCAATTCTCATTCGCTTTAAAACGTTTCTTTGTTTCGGCTGTGTAAATAACGACTCCTTTCTCATTCAAGGTAGGTTCTCTGGGCAATTCAGGGTAAGTATATGTCCAATCAACCTGTGATTTATAAAAAAACATGTTCAATATTGAATGTAATGTGATTTTAAAAAGTCATACCTGCCATCCACCAAAGATATCATTGTGTGTGATGTAAGCGATGCGCTTGTCGGATAACAGAAAAACGTCCTTCTTCTCTATGATCGTATAATGATTTACATAGTGATCGGTCGAGTAATACTTGCCTTTGTCTGCTTCAGCAAGTAATTTATTTCCAGCCGCACTATGCGGATTGTAAGGTTTGACTAATTTGTCGATTGGAATAAATCGCGGTGGTCGAAGTCGTGTAACATATGCACCTCCAAATTCGGTTGCCCTAAAATTATATTAATGTAAACTCAAATTAATTAAGTATGTGTATGGGTACCTTTTAACGGAATCCAATGAAGAACTAGCAAAGTCCATCACTCCTGCGGTTGGTCGAGCAACTAAACCTACTGCACCTTTACCCAATCCTTTGAAGAATCCACCAATACCCTGCTCTTTGGCCCCTGAGATTGGTTTAGTGAACACACCAGTAACACCATCGACAACGCCCTAATAACATTTATTAACATTACTCGTTAATTTTTCTGACTAATCGAAAGTCTTACCATGACAAGACCCTTGCCACCACGAGCCAAGCCTTCCTTAACCGTGGCCGGCCTTTTGTTGATTTGATCACGTCGTTTTCTTTGATATTCCTTATCGAATGATAACGCTGCGATGCCTTTACCCATCGCACCGGTGATTTTCGAAACAGCACCAGCTGCTCCACCAAAAGTATGGCCAAATAGAGAGGCTACACCAAAGGCTAAACCTTCTGCAAATTCACCAGGTCCTTGAATTGCACCCTAGTAAAAATATCAATCATGTTTAAACTTTTTTTAACGAGTCCCAATAAAATAAAGATCTCCAAAGATCACAAAAGACACAAAATCCAACATAACTGTTAAAATAATACCTGGAACGGTTCGTAGAACAAATCTTCAACGCCTTGCGTTATACCAAGAACCAATCCATAAGGATTACCAATCACATCCAATCCGAGGACGAGTACATAAAGTTGTTTCACAGTTTGACCTACATAGTGCTTGATTGCTTCATTAGTTAATTGTTTTTGCGTTAGGAACATGTAATCTCTTTCAAAATATGCCAATCTGTAACAATCAATATAATAGTTTCAAAGATTCTTGTAAAAATGTATAAAAAAATCTTACTTGAAGACAACATCTTGCATATCAGTAAGGGTGACTCCAATGCCCTGCAGTAAAACTCCCAGAAAGACAGGAATATTGCTAGTAGCAGCGCCCTGTCCATTTTGAGTCATTGAAAAGCTGACATGGATCTTCAACGGCGAAAAGTGAAGCAAATCATAGAAGCTTTTCTGTTCTTGTGATGATATTAATGACACATTTGAATAAAGTGTATCTGTGGCTTTATCAACATCGTTCAAGAAGTATTGTCTCTATAACAATAAATTTCAAATATAAAAATGTCACAAAACAGAGAAAGGAGACTTACTAGTTCTTCTTCACTCTTCTCGCTTGTATCAAACACTTCTATGATGGCATTTATCAAGCCTAAATCAACTTTAACATGGAACTCCTGAACTAACACTTTGAAGTACTTGTATTGTTGTATTTGGCTCTTTTTCATTAGGAGTTGAACGATACTGACTTCAGCAAATGGTTTGTTTGCTGAAAATTATAAGTAACAATTATAAATTACAAGTAACAACTATAAATTGCAATAAACAGTTAAAAATTACAAGAAAAACTTATAAATTATACTGAAGTAGGAAGATATAAATCATTTTTCTTACCATCTGTGACAACTACTGATTTTGGCGGTGGAACTGGGGCCAACAACACCGGGAACGTGCAATCGTGCAACTGATTGTCAATCTGCAATCGATTGACCTTTACATGCAGCTGCATTTGATGTTCGGACGACTTCATTTGAAGCCAAATGCCTGTCTGGAATCGACGTTGAAGTTGACGCCTCTTCGGCTTCAACTGCACCATCTGATTGAAGTCAACCTCCATGTGTGGAGCGAATGCAACAGGTTCAGCGCTGTTCGTAATTAAAAATTGTTGATACTCCTTCTCGGTAGCCATATTCGTAGCGGTATTCATTTGTTTAAACCGCTTACCACCAACTTTGCACGTCTCCCAAATAATTCCAGTTGACGCTATGGCAATGTACAGGATTTCTTGTCGAGTTAAATTGTTAACAATTGATAAACCAAGACCATGCAGCGAAAGCGTAATCTCCCTATCGATAACTTCGATTTGTTTCGTCGATTGAGCGTTGTTTGCCACCGATGAATCGTTGGTAAAGAGAAGAACACGTTGCATTCCGTCGAGGAACGACACCCAGAAGACGTTGACACCACTAGCGATCTCATAACTACCGACTCCATCCATTCGTAACTCATTCTCCACCTCCGATTTATACCCAGCCTCCCAAACGAGAATCCTGTCCGATGATGGGAAGTCCCAGGTGAAGAACATGTTATGATTCGGTGGAAGTTTGTGAATTTGCACTGATTTCTTCTCCCATATATTCATAGTATGCTCAGTACTATTAATAATCAAAGCAGGTGCCATTCCTTTATCGTACAAGGTGATATTGATATAAACAGCGCCTTCGGTGAGTTGAATATCCACATTAATACCTCCAAAACGATTTTTAAGCTTCACTAAAGTCGTATGACTCTCAGTAATCAGGAACGGTATACTAATCTCTTCCGTATTAGGTATTCTCACACGGATTAGTTTATCTTCGGCGTCACTCACCGGCCAGAAAGCAACACAAGAGAATGGGGCGGCTTCCAACCAAGGATCTGCAGGTCGTTTGTCCTCTTGGCACTCAATTATGCTCATCGATTGATTAATAATGACATAGTAAGGCATGAATGTTATCATTTTCGTGAGACCATTATAGGTAAGTTCGTTTTGAACGCCAATCTGATATAATTTACTATCTTCGTCTTTGCAGAGGATCACACCAGCCGAACCGGCCACATCGATAGAGAATTTATCGCACCAATCGCCTTGGTTTACCTTAACACATGCCTTTTTCTTGCCAAAGAAGTTGCGAGCGTTGAATGAAAATAAAATTGGTTCCTTCAGGAAGGCTGGATGGTATAAAACATTGGTGTGTTCATCAGTGGTCTGAAATGTAACACGTCAAACATATTTGATTCTTTAAAAATGTCTAAACATGAATAAAATACTTAAGCAAAAAACATGAAAATTATTCAGCAGCAAGTTATTAGGTCAATTGCAAACATGGCAAACGAAATATACATGAGAACGTTTGTTAAACACTCTCGAAACTAATTGGGGATACCTTAAGGGGACTTCCGAAGCTTTCATGTTTCTCAGTTTTCTTAGACTTCTAAAAATGCAAGGATTGTTGTGAGATTTTATTGAAGAAAAATTTCTACTTCAATAGTCGGCAAATTTTATGAAGGAAACATTAACCATAGTATCGATACATTTTGCCGACTACTGTTTGATGTTTAGAGGGATTAAAATAATTTGTTTGTAATAACTTACCCTATAGCTCAAGTTCAGGCCCGTTTTGTTGATCATCCAGAAAGGACAGTACAACGACGTGGTGTAACTTCCATTCTGATTGAGGCAATGCATACCAAGATCTAGAGACATTTTGGCAATGCTATCATGACTGTCTAATGTCCACACTGAAAATTCGGGTGGTACGGGTGCCATTTCACGTCTGCATACCCATGACTTTTCTAAGTAATTCGGCAACTACAAATTTACAAATATTAAGCAATTTTCATCCAATTCTCACTAAATTAATCTCTTTACCTTTATAACAATATGTGTATGACCTGGATCAACATTGGGCAATTCCAAAGTGTTCCCAGGCCCAATGACTATTCCTGTTGGGTCTTCCACACTAAGTTCAATATTACAAGGCAGGCAATTTCTAAAGATGATCGCTGGGCGTAGATTTATTTTGTACATTGTGCTTGACATTGTGTGCTTTGAAGTGTTTTCAAAATAAACTTGTTGCATTTCCCCGATTACCTAAAGCAATTCTTGTGTTAATGAACAATAGAAAAAAGGTGTCAAAACAAGCACCAATACTTTCTGATAGCAGTACCAATACTTTTTTATCACCCCATTAATCGAAACTTAAAAAAAGGTAACATACCTTGAGAACAAACGATTGCTTCGCATTATTCTTAGATTGGCACGTTAATGTCTTGTTAACAGAGACATTCAGCTGCAAATCTTTCCACACGTACGGAATCGCTGTAACCAAGTAGCCTTCAACTGAGAAGAACAATTCCGAAGTTGCCGAATAAACTGCAGTGAGTGGCACATGTAAAGCGCATTGTGGCTGAATAGTTTCGATCAGTTCTAACTCGTTCCCAGACTGACGCATATAGTAAATATCCACAGGCACATTAAAACTATTAAAGACCTGCAGAACACTGCTCAAAGTAATGATATTGATGCCATCGACTACATTCATCGTTGAGACAATCCCCCAGTTCGACGACTTCTCCTTCGAATATTTCCTAGAAATGGACACACCATCCGGAAGGCGATAATACCTGCTAACGGCGCGCAAATAAGGCACTGATAGCGTTGTGCCAAACTGAGGTATCTCCACACTGATATACTTCTCCTTTAAGGCAGTGTCATACGAACAGAAGGTTTGTGTCGTCCCTGATAATCCTCTCTCGACCACTGGGTCCAAATAAACTTCACTATTCCCTTGCAGTTTGATGGTGGTTGCTGCTGAATTCGACTTGTGGACTAAAGAGGCCGGATCGATCTTCAAAACCACATCACAGCCGATTGTATTCACAATTTTGTACAATCCGTTGACTTCGGTACGTTTTAAATCTTCTGAGGAAGCTGTTGTTGCTACCGACAACATTTTCGCTGTATTTGTAAAGACTTCCAACGCCGTTTTCGTAACTGTCATCTCTAAATTATTCGGTGAGGATATATCTATTGTCATTGCCGGTTGAGGTACTAAATCTTTAGAAAGTACTGTGGCCTCCTCAGTATCCTCACCAACCTCCTCAATCTTCTCCTCCTTTTCGTTCATGTTGACTTCAAGTCGAATCTCCCAAGGTGTTGCGCGTGGTTCCGAAAATTCATCCGCTTGTGTCATCACAGGTTCGATAATAGGCTCCCACAGGGCCAACAAACTATTGTAGTAACCCATCTGAAGAGACAGTGAAGCTTCTACGAAGAGCTGCGATGACCAATTCACGACCTTGCCATGAAACGTCGATTCCAGAGCCATAACCGGGTAAGTTTTATGTCCCACACCAGCTTGCAATGTGACTATAATCTGGGGAATATTCAAAAAACACATTTCGTTCAGAACTTTGGTTTTATCAGCAGGACGCGCCAATTTTGTCTGTAGCACATCCTCAGCTTCTTCCGTCTGCAAAAACCAGAAATTCCGATTCTCTCGCATATTCCACAAATGCGACATATCATGAATTTCCTCATGGAGAGGTTTCAATTGTCCAACCGACGCTGTGACGTGTGTCACGCAATTATTCAATAACTCAATAGTATACGCCGAAACAGCAATGTAGATCGTAGTCATATAAGCTTCGATATGCAGACCTTTACCTTCCGGTGTCGAACCGGCGATACTCAACGAAAACGGCTCCAAAAACATATTTTTCGTGCTGCTTCTCACGAGAGGATCAAACAAACATGTGTACATTTGCAAATCAGAGAGGGTACCATTCAAAGTTTGCTTATTACCAACAAGACGCAGCTTCATCAAAAACTCACAGTTTAGAATCAACGCTCTCGTATCAGCAGCTACCATATTCTCCACCAAAATAATATCGGGCCTTTCTAACTTTATCGCCACCGAAATCATCGAGCTAGTCTCCGTAGATTTCTCAACTTTATTTTTACCCGCAGGTGGTTTCTTGGTGTTTACAGGAGCTTGCTTGGAAATCTCATCGGAAGCTTCATTGAAAAACCGAGATAATTCCAATAAATATTCAAGGGACAATAAAAATGTGAAGCTAAACACGCGCAGATCAATAAACGTATCCGATTTCTTCGTCTGCAAGGTAATATCAATCATATTTTTGTTATCCACCAACAAAGCCGTCGACATTTCAGGTCGGGCATCAGAAGAGTCTGGTATCAAGGAAACAGGTGTACGATAGAAAATCTCGGTGATAGTACCAGCTGCATTATGCCTGGTATCGTTTAGTTCCAAATTCATAAGCAGCAAATTCGCCGAGAGAGAATTATTGGAAAGCATTCGTCCTTTCATTAAAAAGCCTTCCATTTTCATCTGAGCTAATTCGACGCGTTTTGGGCCACTCACAATCGTTTTCATAACGCTGTACAAGTCAATGACAAATGAATTAATTACAAACGTCCACCGCAAATTCGTACGAATGGAAGTTTCATCCATATCCTCCGGTATCTCTTCAACGTCTGAAGGTGCCCCTATTAAACTCAGGTCGGTTTCCAAGGCAACTTCAGTAACCTCTGCCTGTGAAGACATCTCATAGGTCTGCAGATGACCTTCGTGCATATTATCATTCAGAATGTTCATCAAAGTTGTATAATCTGTTTGTCCAAGCTTCACAATAATATTATCAATAACTCCATTAACGTTGATATCCGGCAAGGCGGTGTACCACGGCGATAAATTCCTATTACACTGCACAGTGAATGTCAACGGTTCCAAAATTGGGACTTTATGAGTGATTTCCAAGCTAGGCGACAAGGAAATGCTGTCTATCGAAAGCGACACCAATTTGCATTTAATTTCGTCAACGATAGCGTTAAAACCATGCTCGTTTTTTATATCAATAATATTAAAATAGTTATTAATCGTAATCAAACCAAGATTGACGAATAAAGCTTCGAGGCTTGTAGATTTTTCAGGTATTGTAATCTGTGGGGCTTGTAAATAGATAGATAGAAGCACTTTTGTAGCTTTTTCATAAATATTCTCAATGTTTTCCTTGGCAACTTGTGCAGCTTTTTGCGAAGCTGCTATGATGGCTTCGCGAGCCGTTGAGAACGAATTGACAAAATTTAACATTTCTGACAAATAACCAAAGAGGATCGTAACACAAACTTTACCCATTGACGCCTTAATCTCAATATCAGGCTCTGTTGGTGACGCATTGTTGTACAGACTGACTTGGACATGAACCATCTTCGTTGTTTGATCAACGAAAACAATTTTCGGATGTTTAGTCAAAGGATTCAAATCCATCACTGTAAATGCATTCAGAAAGCATTGAATCTTAGTACAGTCATTATGAATCGCAATATCTGTGTGTAAACCAGTTATGGAGACATCCGAAAGTGGAGTAGCGTTAAAAAACTTAATGCCGATCTTCTCCAAGTTTGCATCCAACTTAAAACTGATAACGTCCTCAACTACACATTTTCTTTCCCTGGAGGCTTCCAAAGCTCGTGTCATTGCATCTTTCATCAACCGAATACTTGTCACGGACGCAATGGATGATTTCCGTCGTTTAGGTACATGTTTAGGCTCGGCTGCTAATTCCACCTGAAGGTCAGTCGTATACTTCATCAAAGTAACCAAAGCGGAATGATGGAGGTTTAATTGTAAAGTGCTGAAATGAATTCCAAAGATAGCAAGAGTTCGGTTGTAGGTTATCTCAAACTCTGGATGCTTCTTCTGCACTTGCGTAAAATCCATCTTGAATAAATGCTGATGTTCTCTATCCTCTGTACATATGATATCTAAAGTCTTTCCATCGACATACTGCTGCATTAGAATACTCTCCAAACCAGTAGTAACTTCACGAATGTAGGTTTTCTCAACAAAACCAAGCGTTAACGACGTGAACGTTAAGTCAAGGATGTCCTGAATTGGATCAGCAACCGTCTCCTGATGCATCATACTGAATTTGAAGGACTTCAACTCGCATTTCATGCTGATCAACGTCATTTGCACCTTCGTACCTGTGTCCACAGGTGGTATAACTGCTTTTTTCACAGCCATACTGGTTTTATCAGTTACCATCTTCAAAGATGAAGTGCTCACAGACCGAGTGAGTTTGTTGGACTCCGCTGTGAATTGCTGGGTGAGAGAGTCAAACAAAGCCAAGGTGAGGAATAAACGAGCGTCTGAGATGCGAATGTAGATGCTGGGTACCTCGGCGAAAACACGACTCAATGGCATACTAGGGTCCTGAACGATGCACGTTTCAAACTGAACCGATATGTTAATTGGACAAAGCAGGTGCATCGGACTAATATCAGGCGAATCGAGTTGTTCTCGCCAGTTTTCATCACTCTGTGCGATTAATACTTGCAATCCATTTAAATCTACACGGAATCTGTCGTATGATTGCAGCATCATCTGATCCATCACCTCAGCTTTGGCGAAACCAGACTTTATCAAGTCTGACACGCCTTTAATATCGTTGTCAATCAATGAGTGTACATGTAACGTGCCTAAGTTCACAACTAAGACATTTTCAGACTGAGTGTACAGGCCGCCAGAAGGTACGATGATGATTGGTGCAGATAAGTTCAGATGCACGTCTAATTTTGTATGTTTTTCGATGACAGACTGTAGGCCAAGTGCTGATTTTTCTTTGACTTCGTTTACTTGTTGTGCTGCTGCTTTTGATAATCTGAGAAATAATCAAGATTCATAAGGGGCACATCTATATTTAAACTTAAAAAAAATAACTTACTCCTCCAAGGCACTCGACGATGGCACATGAAACACATTAACTACTTCGTGAATTGTAACAAAGTCGTAGATGACCGTTAATGGATTTGACGACAAATTCAGCCGATTGCCATTGGGGAGATCTAACGGGTTCATTTCAAAAGTAACTTCCATCAAATTCTCCTGCCCTTCCATGTGTTTAAAGTTTGATGAAACTAGTTCTGGGATAATTTCATGCTGCTGAACTCCAGTTACTAATAGATTTCCTATAAAACCTTCAACTCTGAAATGACACATTACATTTTAAGAACATTTTGATATCCTAAAGAACAAATGAAAAATGTATTATTAAAAGGTGAGACTTACTTCAATCCATTTAGTTTCGGTCTTCTTGAAACACTACTCTTAACATCGGTAAGTTTTAACTTAATAACACTCGTCACATTTTGAATATCATCACGAATGTTAAATTTAAACACTTTCAATTCAAAGCGAACCACGGTATCCTCATAAGTATCCGGATATGCCGTAGGTGCATCACTTTCATCATAATCAATGGCCTTAAACAGTTTTTGCTTCTCGTCCGGGGTCATCGCTTCTTGGAAACGTTTCACTAAAGTAAAAAAAAAACTCAATTTAAACAAATTTCAACGAAAAGTAAATTAATTTAATTTAACTTAATTTCGACTTACAATAATTTGCAGTGTCCGTATCATCTACTGACGTCTTCGATCCACCAAACCACCCAGAGAACCATCCTTTGGGCTGTTTCTCCTTGCGCATTTTATCCAACATCTCCACTTCCATCGAAATTTTCTGTCGTATCAGCACCAAATTGTACAAATCCAATTGTTTCTCACAAGCAATCAATTCTTCCTCGGAACTCTTACTAAGTTTTTTATCCAACAATTTCGTTTTATACAATTCGCCGTAGTCTTTGCATCGGTTGCGATGTTCAGTCATATGCTCCCAATTCCAATTACGTCGGACACGCCTCACTTTCGTTTCCAAAATGCACGTGTACGCAAACAACCACCATTCTTTCGCGTGCCCAGCGTAGGGTATATTTGGACGATATTTGCGATATGGTACAGCGAGTAATTGCATTTGCATTGTGTCGGCGAAATTTACTATGTCTCTGTATTGACAACTTGAGATACCTTACACAAAAAAGAGTTTATAATAAGTTTTTAGGTGAATTTTAAGTAATTAGTGTAGAAATAAGTTTAAATATTGTTAACTTCATTGTTATTATTAGGAATCAGTATTATGATTAGGTTAAAATGGTTTTAATTTATAGATGTTATTAATTTATATATATAAAATATATAGCTTGTTCCTACTTTTATAGGCTTTATAGACTATGTCGAATATGTCGAAGTTAAGGTCGCATTTTCATGTTTTATAACTTTGATAACAACGAGAACGTCATAATCTATTTATAGATTCATATGTGTTATTTTTGAAATATTTCTATCTAATAATATAGATGAAACATTAAAAAATAGCTGAAACAAAGTATTTTTCAAAGCCACGTTTAGCTAGTTTATCATTTTCCGTCTAAACTAACGAAACTAAAAGATTGACCACGACCTCAAATCCTAGAGGAAGCATAGGTGCTTCGAATAAGCTCATCCATAAATCTAAACTATTTTAAATAAGACCGTGAATTCGGTAACTTTAAAGAGAAGTTGCCGAATTTTCAAGAACACGATTAAAAAACTACATTTTTCGACTAAACCAGAAATAAGAAAATGTTCTCTACGTGAGGTCTTAGAGAAGAATTTACTGCTTCTAATGAGTTAATCCATAAAACTATAAGACTTCTAATAAGGACATAACACCTCTTCAAACTTTAGATATTTCCAAAAACAAATTTAGTAATATATTTTGCTATAGTTAAAAAAGGCAAATAAAAAACTTACCAATAGATAATGTTTCAATCTTCAATTCAGCATGGGCTTTAGGTGAATCAAAAGCCGGCTCAGAATTCTGTGGCTTTGGATTCAAAACCAATCGGGATTCAGAATTAATCGGACCCAAAACTGAAAACCTTCAAATGAAGACATGCTCAACTAATGTCTTGTATAGCTTACTGTATTTATAATTTTCCGGCCTTGATTCCTTCTTAGCAATATCCCGGACAAACACCTCCTTACGTTTATCAACCTCCAAATCAGAAAACATCTCCGCGTCGCAATTCCAATACACCGCAAGCCCCTCCAAGCTAACAACCTTGTAGATTTTTGTCACAACTTCAGAGAGGACCGTCTTCTGCCAGTCACTGTTCGTAGTTTGCACAACGAGATCACTAAGTGTGATACCCATGGCGTACCGATGAATTACAGATTTATCTTCGTAACGAATATGAATGTTGCTCACACGTAGTTGTACATTTTTGATGATTTGCGTTACTAACTTCTCTACGAAGGTGTCATCAGTTTTTTCTGTAACTACAATTTTATTAAATGTATTTTCCCTTATTTTAAAATATTGCTTCCATTTTTTAAATGTTTTTTTTTCTTCAAATCTTTCAGTTTTTATCTCCCTTTTTGTATTTTTTTCATTTAAAAATAAATGTTTGGAAAAGAAACACATAAAAAATTTACCTTCAGAAAGTCTCTTCCTGTCATCGATTTTTTTGAGTACAGAAGTTTTATGGGCATATTCATGCGCTGCCTCTTTCTCAGCATTGTATTCAACTTGATTGTTTGGTGCAAGAAGGATGTAGAGCCCATCAATGGTTGCTTCAACTGCTGCTCCATAGAGATTCGACCAGGGAATCTTTACAACCAATTTATCTAAACATATAAATACTTTTAGCGTCAACCAAACATTCAACTAACCAAATGTTGAACAATTACCTAATCGTCCATAAATTGTCTGCAAAGGTAGATCCAATTCCTTCAGGGCATTTTGTTTCAAATGTAAATTTGTTAACACAATGTCGCCTGAAATATAAATTTAAGAATTGCTTATAAATGCCAAACATGTAAATACATTCCTACTTATTATTAGCAACCAAATTCATAGTAAAAGCAACGAAGTGCATAATAAACATCCTGCTTATTAAAAATCAAAGTTATTTATAGCTTTGGTTTCAGGACGTACTCATACAGGCGTAACATTTCAACGTTTCATAGAAGATAATGAATGAATTGGTTACACGCATGCATAGTATTTAAAACTATGATGTCATGGTAGGTTTGGTATCGACCATAGCATCGTTCGGCATTCTTTGAGCGTTGATTACAGAAGGTCGAGCTATCTAAATGTCGACCAATTGAGGCCAAACATTCGGTAAGAATCTAACAAGAATATACATTCTGGCAAGCAACGTTTGAACCAGCCAATAATAAATAAATAATGTGATAAAGGAGACATATTACAATAATATCAATTTGTTAATAGCATTTCAAGATATTTCCTCATTTAATCACATCTTATTGCCTAAACATACATTAGTAACCTCTATTTTCTGTGAAGCAATGTTTACTGATACTCAGAAAATACCAAAAATACCATGATATTTATAGTTTTTTTTGTTCCTGAAATTTTAAAAGCAGAAAATCGTTTCTTACCTCCCCATATTCCAAGTTTTAGCTGTTTATTATCCAAATTTTCGATGTAATCGCCTAGAAATCGATTCAACACGTCCGTGACTACTGATTCGAAAACCATGTTGGATCGGCTTTAATTTTGTTTTTCTTTGATATAATACACAATTTTGATTAGGTCTCACTTGCACAGGTTGGCGATTTTCACACAGGATGTGGTGCCGGCATCCTGCATGATTGCTTCCGATTTACAAAAGCACTAATGTAAGATTATTGCCAATATGTGTTAAAATCGGGGCAAATAAGGTACGGCTATGGTACGCACTTCACACGAAAACAAACACGCACGCGCGCAGCTCACGTTTGAACCAAATTTCGACAGCCGGCGGTAAACAGATGCGGCGTAAACATCGCACAACTCAAGCTCCCACGAGCACTTTCACGGATTACATCATCGATGTTTTCGTGAAGGTTAGAATAATATGGGATTTACATATGGGTTGTATTTTTATGACTTTGCACCAGGGGAACTTGACTCGAGGAAAAATGCGAGCAGAAATGTCGCAAGCGGCAGCACAATCGGCCAATTACCGAAAATTGAGCAGATAGTTGTTTATGCTTTCGGCCGCGGATGCGTAGATAAACACACACACACACAAACTTATAATTACACAATGTTACACACTCACAGCACCGCCGGTAGTAGAGCACATACGTCAATAGCAGTGCCATCTGTGTTTCAATGTTTTCACTGGGAGAGTAGCCACAAAACTACTTCTCTACCCTGCCTGCGCTTGTTGCATTTCTTATGTATCTTTTCCTCTCTTCTCCCACTTAACCTTGCAACGGACGCATGCGTCGCGACATTGAAGCACAGGTGGCACTGATATTGACATATGTTCTCTACTACCTCCCATACTGTGAGCGTAGCTAAAAAACTGTAAACTTCAAATTATTTTTTGTCACTCTTAAAACATTCTCGTTTCATTGCAATTGTTACGACTTATTACTTTTGTAATTTTTTATATTCTATACATATCAATACATATTTAAACATGCGTATTGTGTTTTATTTTGTTTTTATTTATATTAATAAATATGAAAGTACTGTTGTCACGATTGCATAACTTCGAAAGTAATTCCCTGAAACAACGCAAGCGGCGCTGCTTATAATCTAAACAAACCCATTAGAGTGGGAATAATAATCTATGCTTTGCGTCATTACACGTGCTACCATCTAATAGAAATTATAAGAACTTATTTTAGTATACGGAATAGTAGATGGCAGCATAATAATGAATTTTAGAAATATTGGTTAAATTAGTTTTTTTTTTTAAATAAATTCTGGTGTTTTTAGATAAACATGAATGTTTTTAAAGAAGTTAATAGAATAAGCAAACTATAATCACATTATTATATTATTTAATTCATCTTATAAGTTTGACAAATAAAAAATACTTCAACTTTTGAAAACGCGACAATTGTAACCCTATTTTTAACATTGTCTAGTTTTTAGGATAATTTATAACTTTAAACTACCCAAGCTTTAACCAAATTGTATAAAAACAATGGAATAGCAGCAGAATAGTGCTGCATAGACAGACAAAGGTCGCAACCATTCGTGCCTTTTCCCTTGGGGTATTAGTCATCAAAATATCAACGAGGCAATTTGTAATATGCTGGCCATCCATGCATAAACATGGAATGACGTTAATCAACGCTAATCCTGTCGATATCACAATAATATACTCTAGAAACTTCATGACTACATCCGGATAAAGGAAATCCGCAATACGATGTTTGGGAATAAATGAACTCACAGTAACTGTCTGAATTAAATCACCCGGATGACCGATATATATCACATCCGGACGATTCAACCTGACAATTTTAATAAGCGTTGTAACATTATCCAACATTGGCTTAAGGCAATGCAACTTATTGACGCATTCAATGTTAGCTAAGCCTCCACAGGTGAATTTAGCTGTTTCAACGACTGTACGTGCAGGAAGGCAAACATGCGGCGGTATTTCCAACACCCCATCATTATGATCGACATACTCAAAGCAGAGGTGATCATTTTTGCCCTCATCGCAACAATCTAAACCGTTTTGTGTGTATTTCAACGGAATACTTTCGTCTAAATCATGCACCATGTCGGCGTGAGCGCAATAACCTCTTTTATCAACATAAGCTCGATGTAAGCACGAGTAAAAGTCACCCTCGTTCTTAACCTCACATAGATTGATCTTTGTAATAATGTTTCTAACCTCCAAACCGCGGCTACCTATTAACGGCGAGTTTTCCTTCATAGACGTAACAAAAATGCCCGTGTCCAAGCTAAATGCACCTGACAGCAAAAACGGCATGCTGCAATATAGTAAATACGCAAATAGACTTAAAACTAGGTTATGCCAAATTCCAGCACATAAAATTCGTAATGCACGCCATGGATTTAACGCATTTAAACGCTCCGAACTTAAATTAACATAAGCCACAGGCAAGATGTACACAATGTTAATACCCACGTTAATTATGTGCACATCTTCCTTCACAGAGGCTAGGGCATGACCCAGTTCATGGATAATGCTACATATGATTAAACTTAGACTATAGTAACCTATTTCCGAGGCAGGTAGATTCAAACCAGGGATAAGTGGCTCAATGACTAGGTTTGAAGACTTGTAGCTGGTCGGCTCCGCGGTTGACGACCAGAAATTTTGACCAAGTGCGATTATTAGTAGCAGCACAGAGACAGGGAGTATCATCAGGGTTAGATACATCCCCCAGGTGAACCAGAGACTCCATTGTAGGGAGTAATTTGCCCAGCGCAGGAATAAACGATTGAAAATCGTAGTTTCCCAGCGAATTTGGAAGAATCGGATAGAAATTCCAGTGATTTTTAATAAGGTTATATAGGGCTTCAGCAGACAACTCTGAAAATTAACTTACATTAATTTTACAGTGAGATTTAAGAATTTTTTTCGTACCTTTAAGAAGATGTCAAAAAATAATAGAACGCAGTAAAGTACAGCGAGTGCACATAAGATAAAGACAAAATCCATAGCCCTTTACGAGTTTTGGAGTTTACTGTGGGGTGAACATTTTTCAGTTGATTGTTGTTTTTACATTTTTTTCTTGACAAATAAATACATTTTTCGAATCGAATCAATGAAGATAACCTTCAAAAGTTGGCTATGTAAGAAACGAGAACAATAGGCAACCCTTCGAACATGTTTAGCTAATGTTTAGCTTTGTTTAGCTAAAAAGTATGCTAATGTTAGATCTTAGAACATTTGTGAACTAATAAACATGTTTCAGAACTAATGAAAAAATTAGGGTAATTTGTCAGAAATCACATATTTCGATAAATATACAAATTCTATAGCTAAACAATGAGTCCATGCATTTAAAAGATATGCAACTTAATTAACACCGAAAATAATTATTAACTTTCATTTTTCCATAATAAGTTAACTGTACTATTAAACTATCTGTAAAATTATAAAAATCTGTTTATTTACATAATTATTTTTAATATTAAAATCATACTAATTGAATTTATAATATTTTACAAATCTGGCAACCCAACATACACTAAATTCTATGTGTGTACTTACGTTTGTAAGATTTCCTATTAAAATCTTACAATAATTGCTTATATACTTCAGTTATGTCTCAGTTATGATAACCTGCTTGTAAATAACAATCTTAAGTTTTAAATAAACTACAAACATGTGCGTTGGACCACTGGGAAGATTAAAACATTGGGGTCCAATTACTGCTCTTAGTAAGTTAACCTCTAAGAATGTGAATTTTCGCAAAGTATTCTACAATTATGTACAAATTTACTTGATTAAGGTATTATTAAGGTAGTCACCGGAATGACAGTACATTGTGGTACGATTTTGTGGCCACCTAACACTAGCTACGGGCTTTTTTTGACGGCTTCCTTCATGGCTAGTTCTGGTCTGACTTTGTACAATTTTCTCTCGGCGGTTTTTCACGGCCCTGGGCATTTACCACTCAGTTGGGAGCCAGTAAGTTAGAATCGTTTGAATCACTTAAGTTGCACGCAATATTCATTTATCTCAATAAAATACTGATTATTTCCTAGAAGGATGAGAGTGTAAAACAGTTTCTGCAGTTTTGCACCGTCTGCAAAGGATATAAAGCTCCAAGATCACATCATTGTCAAAAATGTAAGGAAATTAACCATTAATTAATTCTGAATTAATGGATTTAGAGGCTAATAACGCTGTTTTAATGGTTACAGGTGGAAGGTGTATAATAAAAATGGATCATCACTGTCCATGGATAAACAACTGTGTTGGTTGGGGAAATCAGGCACATTTTACTTACTTCCTCATGTTTGCTGTGGTAGGCTGTATGCAGGCGACTTGTATTTTGGCCTGTTCATTGTATAAAGCTTTATACTATAATTGGTACCGGTATTACGTGCCGGATGCTCCAAGAATTTACTTCAGTGCAACTGGTTTGATTGTCTGTGTCACAGCTCTTGGATTGGCCATTGGTATTGTGGTTGCCGTTGGAATGTTGCTTATTATTCAGGTATTTATGTAACATAATCCTGCAACAGTTACGATGGTCAGTGTTCATATTAGTCTGAACAGATATTGTTCGGTCTGATATCATTTAGTTTAACTAGATTCTGTTCAGATTAGTCTGAACACATATTGTTCAGGTTAGTCTGAATATATTTTGTTCACACTAGTCTGAATAGATCTGGTTCAGATTAGTCAGATCCTACATTATTCCGTCTGTGCAAATCCTGATTAGATTAGTCTGCATAGATATTATTCTGTATGAAAATATCCTCTTCAGATTAGTCAGAACATATATTGTTCAGGTTAGTCTGAATAGATTTTGTTTACAATGGTCTGAATAGATATGGTTTAGATTAGTCAGAGCCGATATTATTCAGATATTGTTTAAGTTAGTCTGTACAGACATTGTTCAGAGTGGTTTGAATATATATGTTTCATTATAGTCTGTTGACCTATTCAATCTGAACAGATTCAATTCAGATTAGTTAGATTACTATAAATAGAAATAGTACCAGTTAATCTGAATAGATATATTTCATATTAGTCTGAATAGATATCTCAGATTAGTCTAATCCTGTTCAGATTAGTCTGCACTAATCATGTTCAGATTAGTCTGAACAGATATTATACTACAAATTAGTCTGAACAAGCTCAGTTCAGATTCTCATTTCAATTCTTATATTTTACTATTAGCTTAAAGGAATAGTGCGCAATCGTACAGGAATCGAAGATTGGATCCTAGACAAAGCAATTCGACGACGTGTCAATCCTAAGGAAACTTTTACGTATCCTTACAACCTCGGTTATTGGCAAAACACAAAGCAAGTGTTGAATTTCAGCGCTGCGCCAATTGGTGATGGTATTAACTGGAAAGTTACCAAAGGCTGTGATCAATACACATTAACGGTCAGTAAACCTTAAAATTTAAAAAATAACCTCTTAACATTGCTTAACCTATAAATCATGAAATTTGACTTCTTAATTTAATCTTGAAACCATTTTTTTGCTTTCCAGCGAGAACAATTACTCCAAAAAGTAGAAAAGCGCAAACGTACCAAACTATACCACATTATTCGACCTGCATCCGGGGCGTGGGTGCCATTGTGTCAAGGAATACGCGTGTGTTTATCACCACCCTGTTCCGATGAACCGAGAATCAAGTTGTCTGTCGGCGATCAAGTTTTAGTGACTCGATGGAATAAGTATAAACTAAATAGATTTAAATTTTATCCAGATTTATCACTGGACATTTCAGACATTGGTTGTTTGGTGAGGTGGTGCAACTTACACCTGAAGGAGAAACACCACAACGAATAAGAGGCTGGTTTCCACGACGATGTGCTGCACAAACCATCGAAGAAGACACAGATATGAGCAGAAAAAAGAAATAATTATATCATATAAAATTGAAACGTAAACCGCCAGATTTTATGTAAATCTAGTCCATTTTTATCGTTATGTGCATTCGCTTTTTTTTGTATGATTACACCCAAAACAAGAGTACAAACGGCATAGAATTCATATTTATATACCAATAAAAACTTTTCTTCTCTACTATATTTACTTATATTGTTTATAACTCATCTGCCTCGTTTATTTTAAATTGATTTATGACTTGGCTAAACTTAAACTTGATTGAAGTTCAGCCAGGCATCTTCTTCCATAATTTAGCATCATTTTGATGGATATTTCTTCGGTGTGGTGGAGATTTCCTCGAAATTCTCGTCGGGCCCATTCTTTCAATTCTCGTTGGCTATTCGTGTCTGGAACTTGACGAATTGTACGAAATATTGTTCGGTAAAGGTTTAGAACCTCTTGACGGAGCATAAACTGTGAAATATTAGAATAATTCATTATAATAACCATACGAATAACGATATTACGATTAAACTGTGGATAATTTTGAGGTTATCTTATGAAAACTTACTTGTTTTAGCGTTAAAACAGGTTTTAGAGTCGACATTTTATGCTTAAATGTTGCCAAATTCGTTATTTGTGCTTTATTATAACATTATAACGTGTTTCAAACAATATTTTTTATTGGTAACGTTTAATTTTCTTCCTTAGAAGATGCCCAGAACAGATATTACTGTGTTGGAAATAGATTTTACTTGTTGGATGTTCTTTCTGATAATTTTAAGTTATTATTAATAATATTTTATAGATAACTATTCTTAATTGATTTATTCTATAACGAATAAAATTTTGAAATGAAATTTAAAAAATGACATAATTATTACATAGACTACATAATTTATTAATTTTAGGTTAATTTGTCATAATAAATTTATTTTTTTACAAACAGTATTTTATTAATTTTCAACATTTACATTTAAACATTTATTAAAAACATTTATTAACTATTCAATACAGATATAAATCGACCACTACGGCAACCGTCAGGTTGGCCGAGCGGTCTAAGGCGCCAGATTTAAGCTCTGGTTCTCGAAAGGGAGCGTGGGTTCGAACCCCACACCTGACAAACCTTTTCCGACTTTTTTAAAAATTATGATTTCGTAAAGCTCGAAAGGCGTTGTGTGCTGGAGTTTTCATGTGTTTTGGGAAGGTTCCTCAGGTGTTATCTTCACTGTAGGACTTGGGAGACCCGAGGTTATTTCTGGTTTTTCAGGCCCAAGTGCCCAAGATGGAACTCAAAAGGGGCTGATATAATGATACCCACGGATAGAGATTCACCTTTTCTTTATTTTAATATTTTTCAAGGGGCTCGAAATTGTGTCTTTTAAGGCCATTTTTCGAATTTTTCAGGTCCGACCGAGGTGATGTACGGCTCAGAAGCACAAGCTCAACCTGTGCATATTTGCTGCGTGACGTTATTGGTGGTTGTGGAAGCTGTGGCTGTCCAGACCACACATTAACATGTATTAGATATTGTATTTCTTCAAGTTTTTTTTTTCCAGTGTCTATTCTCTAAATTTCAACTCTGCAAATCTTTCAAACCTACACATCTGTTTCCAATCTTTGCATGCATTCCAAGCGCAGGTATATATCTTCTCTTCGACCCTTGCCCTCTTTCTCTATCTTACTTATACTATCGCTCTTTAATGCACTCTCGAGGACTTTATATTTCATTACCTCGAGGAGTTAATTTTCTGCTACCGCACGCGCATCATCGCTGTTCCCTTCGTCTGTCCACTGTTAACTATTTCTACTTGTGCGATAAATAAACTATTCTTCATTCCTAAACAATTGCATCATCATTCCGCAATCAACGGCACACCGTACCCCACAAAGCTAATAGTCTTATTAATCTTATTACCAACTAGGATTATTGAAGTTTGCTGCGTTTGGGTGTATATTTGAAGAGTTAGAACCATAGATAAGCAGGAAAGAGCAACCATACTGTTTCAAGATTGAGCAGTCTGCGTTCTGAATTGTTCCTTCAGAGCAATCTATTTTATTCTCTTTTCTCCCAGAAGTATTCTCTTTGTATCTCTTTCATTGCCCAATCGCGTGGTAATTCCGGATAAGTGGTCAAAGGCGAAAATCTCCTTCAGAGGTAGTAGATTCAATTAGTCACCCCGCGTGCTGAATTGCTTGAAGAGCACTTAAGCTCTCTGTTTATACGTTTCTAGTTATCGTATTACTTTCTTTTGCCACGTTAGCAACGATATGGTACTATGAACACATTACCTAACTGGTTTGACTGGAACTACGCCATCTACCAGTACGGTTATGATCAGCCTTGGGTTATGAATGCCATTACATAATCAAAATTGACAATGAAATGTGCATATTATATAATAGGAGTACACAAAAATAGTAGGCCCACTTTCTCATCGTCAAATTCTTATCAATCAAATAAGAATAATAGTGCAATGTACATTGAACAATGTTCAGACCTAATTATAGTAATAGAAATGATTTATCTATATCAGTAAACTATTAAGACTTTCTTTGTATAATCATCAATTATGTTTGCTTATGTTAACTATCATTAAATGACAAATAGTATCGTTGTGCGTCTCAGAGTTTACAAAGTCTAACAATAAGTGAACCTCCTTGTAATTGTATCTCTGATTGTGAATGACTCGTTCCGAGGCAACTAACGTCGCGTCAACTTAACGACGGTAACGACATTCATGACGCCAATGCCGTCGAAATTACCTGCCACCAACGCCAACCAGCAGCAATCACAAACTTACTGACAAACTTACTTGCGAGAGTAAAACGCGTAATCAACGCGCAAACACACCGCGCGCATAACACGCTGATTGTGAACGCAATCCACGCGTGTTTTGTTAGATTAATAAAAACAAACCAACGATTTGTGATAGCAATAAAGTCTGATAACACCTATTATATCGTGATAACGTGATAAGCAAACATTTAGTCGAGCGTAGTGACTTTCTACGCACGTAATATTGCTGGAAATTGAGGATTTCTGGTGAAAAACTTGCGCGAAATTGTGACGAAAATGAAGGCAAACTTTACCAACTTTTCAGTCATTGTTCTTGTGCTGATAAGCCAACAATTAGGTAAGTACGACCTCTCTTAGCATGAAAACTTTACTTATAATAGAAAGTAAGATTCAACGAAAAGCCATAGTCATAGTTTTGTCTAAAAGTATTCGTTGAATTTGAAATCAATGACTCATTATTCCATTCGTGGATTTTTGTTAATAGTATTGATAAAATAAATGCGTCATTGCGTTACCATGGAAATAAATTAAACATTTAATTAACGTGGGCCGCAATTGATTGTGAGAGACGCAAAATAATTTTACTTAAGTAAATTAACCTTGTCATTCTTAAAAAAGTAACGTTTACTATACTTAAACCAGTTTGTACAGAAATTCCATCGCCGATCGATGCAAACCCGACAAATTCAACTGAAACAACACTTAAAACCACCAATGAGACTGTCTCAGGCACTTCAGAAACTGTTTCAACTACACAAATCCTTGCAACTCCAAATACAAAGCTCAAGACTCTACAAAATGCCAATGAAACACATACTTATGTTTCTGATACACCTAGTCTGAAGGACATCGAAGAATTGTCTAAACAGTTTCTAGACAAATCGAATAATACTGATGGAAATTCAGCTGGTAAGACTGATGGTAATTCGGATGGTAATTCGGAAGTAGCAGATTTGAATAAAAATGACTTGGATATGGACTTGGCTAAATCGCTTCTCACAAGTACGACTTTTGAAGTACATGAGGATCTTATTTCTGTCGTGAAGAATTCTGAGGATGTCGGTCCTAGTCAGTCTAATGAGAATGAAGATGATAGGGAAGGGAAGAAAGCTCTGCTTGAGCAATTGGGAAAGGATCAGGAGATTATCCTGGATGCAGGACCTCTTGTGAAGGGTCCCAAGAACACTGGAGGGAACGCTGCTCAGCTTCCTGTCATCGTTGCTAGTATTTTCGTTATTTTGTGTATGATTGGTTATACTGCCTTGTTGATGTGGAGACGACATTTAGAGTAAGTTTTTTAAAATTTAATTTTACATCGTAAAATTGTTTAAATCTGAAATTTTGTTTTTTCTTGGTTTGTTGTTTTTTCTTGATTTTTTATCGTTTTCGTTATTTTTCTTTGTTTCTATTGTTTTTCTTTTCTTTAATTTCGATTATATTACGTATTTTTAGGAGAAAATATGGAAATCGAGAAATGTTAGTCAACGAAGAATTAGATCCAAATGATATGCGCCACTTTTCGGTAAGTTTTTCATATTTTATTTTACAAAAGTAATACTATTTCTTCATTTCTAAACTGTATATTTTCAGATATAACTTGTTATCATGGATACTATTTAGACCTTCGCATAATTGTGGAAATATCCTCCGAATACGTCAGTAATGTTAGCGACGTAAAGCGACGTAACTCAAGTTCCAGATAACAAAGAAATACCTATATAGCATACTGTGATATATAATTAAAGAATAACTAGATTGGTTCAAGTTGATGGTATGTAATTTCTTAGGATGTCCAGGAGTTAAGTTACTGTGGCCAGTTTAGGATCGATGATTATGGGAAATTGGAACCAAATATAATTTGATTAGAGGGAAATTGTTAAGTAACTTACTTATACTGTGCCAATTGACTGACTGATTCAAAAAATATATGAGTGAAAGCATTGAAAATATGTTTATTAAATTAATCTATTTTCAAGGGGACCAATTTTAAAGTTCGCCCCTGCTCGACCATATCTAACTCGAAACAAATTTCGTGACGAGTTTCTGCAAGTTCCTTTAAGGTTACATTCAAAATTTCAGTTTGGTATCTTACTTTCTTGCCTGGCTATTGCCTCCCAAAGAAAAGATATTTTGTTGTTAGCCTTTGTAAAAGTTCTATAACACTTAAAAGTCTGCTTTTGTACCCTTTTACACGTTTTTGAGCTTAATCAGAATATATTACTGGGCTAGCATTTTAACCATATCTTTGTGTAGATATTCGATACCTGATTCGCTATTAACCCTAGCTTAATCCGCCATAATTTCTTATTGAAGGCACATATACATTTGAAACTTGTTATTCAGGCCACGCGATGGTGCGATGGCACATTATCGACACCTTGTCTTTCGCGGAACTAAAGCTGCATGTCGCACCTGCAATTCCTAAGAATTGACGCAGCATATCGCACCTGTAGGTGATAATCCGACGGCGGCACCTGCCACCCACAGCTTCGCGTCGCATTATGTGTCGCGCAATGACTTCTGGTAGGGGCGGTGAAAATGAAGTGTGATTGGTTGAAGCCCTGCTAAAATATCCCACACCAAAGATCGAGAGGCGAAGAAACTTATTCTTGTGCGTTAGTTCGTAAGATTTTTATGGAAATAAAATCAGTTGTTCATCAAACTCGTTCGAGTGTGCTCGCACTTCTACTTGTCTTCTACTATAGGCACTTCTACTATAGGCAGCGGGTAGCTGTCGACTTGCAGTCCTATGAAAATAATATCTTTTCTTGTTCTCAACAACTCTAAACGTGTTAATTTGTAACATGAAAATACAAACTCATTGATTGAGACCTGTTTTCTTTGATTTGTTGGAAATAGCATATGCAAAACACCCTCATTCTGATAAAACTAATTATTTTTCCCAAGACAAATACACCTAATGAATAAATTATAAATTTTAACTCGAGTTACAAGTCTTCAAATAAATTTGTTCTCAATGCAATGAAGAGCAAGTTTTTTCATCCAATCTACACACTCCGGACTCCATTTCTCAATTCCAAACGCATTACATCCTTCTAAACCTTGATCAACCACATCTTTAACATCAACGATATCCTTTTCGTCTCGCATAGACATGGGAACTCCTAAAATTCCCCGAAGAAACCCATATTTTCCATAGAGAATAAGCTCTTCTTCAAATACTTCCTTGGGATATACTTGGTTGACGTCCAATTTTAAGGATTTTAATGTTTGCCCTAAAGTTTCGTAGTACATTGTTTTGTAGAGGCTGTATTTAGGATACTGATCAGGTTTTCCAGTTGAGTAAAAAACATAAACAAAGTCTACAATGGGTGATACGAAGTAAGCGTATTGAAAATCGAGAAAACAGATAGATTCCAGTTTTGTGACCTAGAAAAAGAAAGGAAGAAAATATATGAAAGGATAGTTGCCTATAGTCATGCCTATAGTAATTCCACGTTCCTAATAATTCCTGAATGATTCACTTACTTTGTATTTGAATAACATATTATTAGTCCAACAATCCATATGAGAAACAACCCCATAATTACCTCTATATTCATAAATCTCCTCCATATACTCCTCTAAGTTATCCTTAATATTCTGAATCTTCTTAAGAATTTGAACATCCTCCTCATAGTGAAACATATCAATCAACTGATTTAAAGGCGACTGATACCAACTGTGGAACTCATCCCTGACATTACAATGTCTTTTTCCATGAATCTTCCTGAGATCTTCAACAGCTCTTTGATAAACCTCAGGATTCTTGTGCTTCAAAGCAAAAGAAAACGCATGCAGTTTGGCAAATTCCCTCAACGCAAAACCCAAATGTTCCTCATCTAGGAACAGTTTTTTGTTGCGCATTTCATAGCCAAATTGTCGAACGTCCTCTAGTATTAAAACCTCTTTGTATGGTGAAGAGACAGAGGTTATGTATTTAGGCAAAGCAGGAAGTACGTCTAACTTGAGTTCGTCTTGTAATTTATAGAATTCAGGGAAGATTTGGTCATAGACGTAAATTTCATTCTTGTAGAGAATATCAACAGTCATCAATTGACGATAGTGTTCATCTTCTGGCGCACATTTTAATATCAATTCATGTTTGTCTTTGTTGCTTATTGTGTCAGTCTTGTTGGTGGAAGATGTTTGTTGATTGTTTATGGTAACTTTGTAGAGATAACTGTTGTATCCATCGAATTTATCACATCCAGGTTTGATTTCAATCACTGAGTTTTCGTTTAAGATACTTGGAAATTTTTGCAGGAGAGTGCGGACTTGTTGGGTAGAGATATTCATGTTTTGGAGTGTGGAGTGTAACTAAGTAGAGCAGAAATTGGTATTGGTACGGAATGATAACTGTTTAGATAACTATTGACATTGTGATTGAGTATCATTAACTTGATTGGGTGAGTGTACTTGAGATTTTGAAATATATTAAACGATATTGTGCAATGTTGTAAATAGATTGAGGGGACCTTGAAGTCAATTCTTAACTTGTACTTAACTGCGACGTTCAATTACTTTCGATAGGACCGAGCGAGTACATCGCGCTAAGAACTTCGACTGCTTCCGTTGTAAACGTCCGCGGACATAGTGATAACTATTGATTGAGCGCAGAAACAGCGCTATGTACAAACGGCCGCTGATACTGTTTCGCCACATTAAGAATCTTAACATCGTTATTCAGATTAGATTTATTTATTTTTGAATCAAGATGAAAAATTTCAGGTTTTTAGCCCGTCAATTAGCAATTGGTTGATGAAGGATATCTGAACATCCTTCAGGGAAACCCTTAAGACCGTGTTGAAACATATCCTTTTAATTCTGTTTGATTTACTTGATTTTACAGAATATTACATTAATTTAGTACCAGATTATATAGGCTATTATAAGATTTTATTTTCATAATAAGATTAGTTACAAGAAATTTTCTTTATCCGCATGTAAAATAAGCCCTTTAAGCCTCTCCACAGTATTTTTATTCCACTTATCAATAATAAAGCTCGATCCCAGATCCTCCCGATCCACAGGCTTTACATCTTCAGGTTCTTGTGTGTTCATAGAAATTCCCATAACTGATTTATACACCCCATACCTCGAATAATCCTTCCAATCATCCATAAACCTATCCCATGAATATATCTCATCAATATCACACCCCAACGTATTCCCATGCTCCTTCAGACTATCATGATACACCCTCAGTATATCTTTAAAATTGTTGATCATCTTAACAGAGGCATTAATATACAAAAAGCAGGAAATATCCAATACTGGCGATCCTTTTTCTGCTTGCTGGAAGTCAACTAGCACTACATCTTCAACGCTTCCATCCTTCTTCATCCTGAACAGGAAGTTATTGCACCATGGATCCATATGAGCAATCACACTTGGATACTTTGCACTAGGCCTCATCAATCTCTTCATCTCTGAGGCAAAATTATCATGAAGAAACATTAATTTTTCAACGATTTTGTCATTATCATTCTTAAAAAGTTCAGTAGACTTCTTCAAAGGATCACAGAACCATTCAGCAACTTCCCCAGTTATAACATCTTCTTTGACGCCACTCTCGATACTAGCCCAAAGTTCGGGGTCTTCTTTTTGTAGAGCAAAACTGAGGGCATGATATTTTCCAAAGGCACGCATTACTTTCGCCATACAATCCTCAGAGAAGACGAATCTTCTATCCAACATTATATAACCTCTTGGTGACAAGTCCTCGAGGATTATAACCTCTTGATTTGAATCTGTGACAGCTTTGTGGAATTTCGCAATAAAACCCATCGGCTTACTGGTGTATTTCAGCTCAAGGTCGTTGAAGCGAGGAACCACATCAGCATAAAAGAAAGTCTCACGTTGAAACAGTATTCTCATCATCTTACGATATGCTGGATTGGGTGGAGCGATTTTGAGGATTAAACTCACAGATTTGTCTTCTTTTTTGAGCGACACTCGAAGAAGTTGGCTCATTAATCCGTTGACAGCTTCATATTCTTTTATTTTTATTTCGGCACCTTGCAGTTTTTCTTTTTCAATTACACTTTGGAGGATTTCGTGCACTTTGCCAGCCTCCATTTTGTTTAGGAATTGCTAAAATGTAGAGTTTTGGTTGTGTTCAGGTCAGTTTTATATGTATTTTGAGGTTAGAATGTAGCTCTGTGCGGTTTAGAGTATGTTTTAGTTTGTACCGACGAGTAACGGTAACCACAATGATTTAGGCTTCAATTTTGGGAATTTTGCAGTGTTTGCCTTATTATCTAATCATTTACGAGGTCATCTGCTATACTTTTAACAGATACACATCATTATATGAATAATAATATGTTTTTAGCTGTATTTGAATGTATTGTTAAGCTTAATTTGAATATATCTTGAATCTTTAATGAATTTATTATAAAAATCCTTCTTTCTCAGCGTGTTTCATCAATTCCTTCACTCTATCAACTGTCTTTAAACCCCACTATTCAATAGTAACACTATGACTTCCACGATCCAGTTTGATATCCCCAGGATCAGACTTTATTTTGATCAACATCACTTTCGTGGTTTCAGTAGATTTCAGGGTTTTCCTGCTGAAAAGCAAAAATTCATACCATCGCAATCAAAGACGAATCGTCGATCTAGTATTAGATACCCTTTCGAGGAAACATCCTCGGTGATAATCACCTCCTCAGAGCCTTTTTTTGTTAGCCTTGTAGAAGTTTGGAACAAAATCTATGGCTTTCCCGGTATAATTCAGTAGAAGGTTATTAAACTCTGGAAGGATAGTCTCATAAAATTAAGACTCACATTGGGACAACAGTTTCAGTATTCTTCGATAGGCTGGATCAGTTGCTGCAATTTTGATGATTAAGTCCAGAGTTTTATCTATTTTGGTGGCCGTGACACGGAGCTTTGGAATCATTAACCCATCTTCGATGTCGTCATCAGAGTTTAGTATTTTAATGGTAGCTCCGTGCATCTTTTCAGTGTTCAGTACACTTTGAAGAATGTCTTTCAGTTTTTCTTTTTTCATTTTGTTATTCGCAACACTTACATAAATCAGTGGTTTTCAGATATCAGGTATTTGTGTCTACCAGTGTGAAATCAAACTAACCTCTAAATCGGTGCTCGCAGTTTTATAGCTTAAATTTTTGGGTTCTGATTGGACTATTATCTAATGTTTTTTTCTAGAAAAAAATTGATAAAAAGTTAATATCGCCCAATTATGAGATATCTTACTGAAGGGACATCTTAGGCAGATATCTTACAGAACGGAGCACTTTGCAAACGAAAAAGTCTTGATAATCTGGTTCGAAGGACAATGAAAGTATTGATCATTCGGTTCGAAGATCCATACAAGTAGGTAGTTTGACAGCATAAATTTCTTAAGAGCATCACAGAACCAACCAATGACTCCTCCATTTGATAGGCATTATTCTCAAGTGTTTTAAATTTGACACATTGACAATTGACTAGGTAAACCTAACTTAAAACTGTAGGAAATTTATCAGAGTTTATTAATTTTGAAATAAAACAACATGATTAACATTGATATAAATAAAATTATATTTTTTAATAATACATCTATAAGAAATCTTCATTATCAGCATGAACAATCAACCCCTTAACTCTCTCGGTGGTCTTCAAATTCCAATGTTCAATAACAAAACTTGCTGCCATATTCTCCGGATCCAGTGGTTTCACCTCTTCAGGTTCTTGCGTATTCAAAGAAATCCCCATAATCGACTTCAACAATCCATACCTAGAATAATCATGCCAATCATCCAATAAGTTGTCCCATGAATAAACCTCAGCAATATCACATCCTAACGCCTTCCCATGGCTTGTCAAACTATCATGATAAACCTTCAACATCTCCTTAAAACCATTGATAGCACCAACAGACGCATTCATATACAGAAAACAAGCTATATCCAGAACTGGAGAACCTTTCATAGCCTGTTGAAAGTCAATTAACACGACATCCTCAAAAGCACCATCAGGTTTAACCTTGAACAGGAAATTATTACACCATGGATCCATATGAACAATCACACTTGGATATTTCTTGCTCTCGGTCATCAATCTCCTCATCTCGGAATCAAAGTTGTCATTCAAAAACATTAATTTGTCACAAATCCTCTTATTAATCGGCTTGAAAATCTCATTAGCCTTCTTAAGAGCATCACAGAACCAATCAATGACTTCCCCGCTGAAGACCTCCATTTGATCGACGCCATTCTCTAGAGTTTTCCATGTTTCAGGGTTTTCTTTCTGGAGAGCAAAACTGAGAGCGTGAAACTTCCCAAAGGCACGCATAATCATCTTCATACATTCGTCAGAAAACTCGTATCTTCGATCCAACATATCATAACCTCTCGGTGAAAGATCCTCCATGATTATAACTTCCTCACAGTCTTCCTTGATCGCTTTGTAGAACTTGGGAATGAATGCGACTGTCTCACCTGTCTTTTTCATCTGAAGGTCGTCGAAGTGGGGCATGACGAGATCGTAGAAGAAAATCTCGCATTGGAAGAGAAGCTTCACAATCTTGCGATAAACTGGATCCGTTGGCGCCACTTTCACGATCAAATTTCGAGTTTTGTCCTCTTTACTTAAAGTGACACGTAGGATTTGGCTCATCAAACCGTCGGCAATCTCCACATCAGCGTTTTTTATTTTTATGGAACAATCCTGCATTTTTTCTTTTTCAATCACACTTTGGAGAAGTTCGTGCACTTTTTGGTCTTCCATTTTGAAAACTTGTCGTTACGTCGAAAAGTCGCGAAGTCGAGTCGAGAAAACTAGATTTTATAAAGCTGTGGGTTTTAACAAGTGTTCTAACACTATTTTGAGGTTAGGATTGACCAATATACAACTATGAGTAACGGTAGAATTAAATTATTTCGTGTTGGGAGTTGTTGAGTTCTATTATAGCTTCAATTAACTTGATTGTCGAGTGTCGAGAGTCATTATCTAATCTTTTATGAGATTATATGAGTACTGCTCGAGCTATGAGAATGTAAAATACATTTTTAGAGTAAATCACATGTTTCAAGTTGAATATGGTTCAATTGTGCTTATATTATTGTATAATATTGTTACAAATGAATCTGGATGTTTAACAATGAATATTAATCTTTAAATTTGCTTAAATCTATCCATATCTTTGCATTTGATGAAAAATAAACATTTTAAATATTTCATCTCATAAAACTTAAATTTAATCTTTATTTATACATGGATTAAACAACGAATTACGTAATTAAAAACAGATTAAACACAAAAATGTAGTTTAGTAAGCATTTGTGTCAAAGTCAATTATGTTTCGACAGAATTTCGGCTTTTAAAGATTAAAATTCGATAAAAATGTCGATTTTTTTAACCGACGACAAAATGATGAAAAACCGGTTGATAACTACGTAATAATTTTTGCAAACATCTAAAATATGTCAACCTTGTCTTCAATAAACATTGGAGATCGTTCCGCCCCGATTTTAGTATTGAAATTGATTGATATTTGCACGTTGAAAGGCGTTAAAGTTTGCAAACTTTAACAATTTGCCATTTGTGGATGTATATATCAATAACGATATGAGTATAATATTGTCATGGCTTGACATCGTCGGCTGTTGACATTGACACCATTCCCACCGAGAATAATGTAAGAAATTCGACTCGCAAAACAGTGAAGACTGTATGCAGCTGGTTATTAATTGCGGGCGAAGTTTTGGGCATGACATTGCACTCATATGTCATCTGCTTGCATGCACTTGCAGGTGGTAATAAATGATCTTTTTTGCAGTCTGCTCTCATTGTCAGTAGCAGCAGACTGGGTAAAAAGAGGTCCATATGACCCTCAAAATGCCTAAAGAAGGATGATGAAAGCGTTCATCGTTTTCTTCATTTTTTCTGTTTTTTTTTCTTCTGTTTTTTTTCTTGTTGTATCTCACGTTAATTATATGAGATTCATTGACACGGACATGACTACGAAGATTACGGTTTGACAGTCGATGGTCAAGTGATGTTTTCGCGTGATTTGTGTCAATGCCGAAGAGATTTATACTACAATTTAGTTCCCATACTCAGCTGCGTACACTCTAGCGTCCTTAATAACGATCAGAATTGACAAATTAAAATGGTTTTGTATAGCTTATAAAATTTTCTTGAATATGACGTCGAGTATTTGTAAAAAAATGTAAAAAATTGCATATTTTCATACTGTTTTAAATGTAAAGCCCATTTTTCACATAAGAAATCATCTGAAAACTATGATAAAAATGTAAATTTATAGTACTTTCAAAAATAATTAGCGTCATATTCTAAAGAATTTAATTATCTATAAAACGAGGTATTACTCAGTAAAATCGGTTCAGTAGAATTTTCTCAATCGTGTGTGCAAAATCAAAAAACGACGTTGTGAGAAACGTTTAAATATGGGTTAACATAAGAATATTATATTCACAATCTGCTTTATGAGCTATAACTTCGTAAATATTACAGGTATCGATTTGAATTTGAATTTGAGAGAATAATCTTGAATAGTCTAGGTGATTAAGCTATAATTCATGAGAACAGTGCAATTTTTTCACATTCGAAATTAATATTTAAATATAAAAATGGATGCTATAATTAAATCCTCTAGTTTTTTGATTTTCTCAGCTGCGTACACTATAACGTACTTAATTTTGATAAAAAAAGGAGAAGCGAATTATTCTTACAAAGTCTATCAAATTTTCTTGAATATAACGTTGAGTATTTTTAAGAAAATTCATGTTTTCATGCTACTTTAAATATAAAGTACATTTTTTCGTATATATAATCGACGGAAAAATACGATACATCATGAAAATTTACATTTTCTCAAAAAACAATTAACGTCATATTCTAGATAATTTCATTATCTATAAAACAAATCATTATTTAGCCAAATCGCTTCAGTAGAATTTTCTCAATCGTGTACGCAAAATCAAAAAAACGCTCCAAAGAAAACGCTTAAAATTTATTTTGTAACGATTAAGCCAAGTTATAATATGTTAATTTAGGATTAGTAGAATTAAGAAAAAAGTAATGGAAATAAAAAGTAGTAAATCATTAAGAAAATATTTGTTTAAATATTATTTATTCAAAATAATCTCATTGATACACATATGTCATTAATTTCACATTCTTATTCAATTATCATTGTTTGAAATATTTTGGTATATCAATTATATTAAATAGCGTCTGATTTTTTTTCCTCAAATATGTCGTAAAACTTCATTAACATCATCAAACATCGTGTCAAGGTGTTTATTTAAAGTTTAATTTAGTTATGGTCATCTCCCATTTAAAATGCTTCAACTTGTCTTAATTTACTTGTTATCATGTTATCATTTCACAAACTATTGATACAATACA
Organism: Mimaenictus wilsoni; assembly: GCA_027575185.1. Classification (NCBI taxonomy): domain Eukaryota; kingdom Metazoa; phylum Arthropoda; class Insecta; order Coleoptera; family Staphylinidae; genus Mimaenictus; species Mimaenictus wilsoni. The sequence goes on along the minus strand of JAODAC010084111.1, from coordinate 68,097 downwards.
ATCACCACGTCCGCCAAGCTCTCTTAATTTACATCTTATTTTATATTATAAGTAGATATTAAAAGTTACTAAAATATTTGCTTTTGAAAATACAAGTTATATTTATTTGTTTGCCTCTCTTATTCCAACTCCTATTCGTATTCGTATATTGCAAAACTTTTAAACGTTTCTACCAGTTTAAACAACGATCACGCGACTAAAAACCTAGAGAAAACTAGATACAATTTATTTAGTTGCTTAATTATTCGTTTTATTTTACGAGTAATTAGTAAATAATTTTTGCCATTGATGTGTTGTTTTGTTGCGTCTACTTGTTCGATGCTAAGTCAAAGTCAAAAAAACGTAAATGAAAGTTACTACATTGTTTTCTGCCTTCAGTTGCCGACTTTTAGGCGATATCTTCCTCTTCTTACTTACTTAAATAGTGATTATTTGCAGTTTTTGTGTATTTTCTGCATGGTTTTCAATTTTTTTTTACATAGATTTAAACATAAAATATAATTCTATAGTTTGTGGTGTTTTTAAGTGGAGGAAACTCATTTACGTGGCCGAAAAATAGATGTATTCTTCTCAATAACTCAAAACTTTTGAAATTTTTGATAATTTAATGTATAATTTATAACAAAGATGCATGTTTTTACGTTAAAAATCAACATATTACTTAAAAATTACGTTTATTTCCTCATTTTTTGAGTTGTTTAGCTGCGTACACTCTAGCATTATTAATTTTGATTGCAATCAGAAAGCAAAAATTTTTTGCAAAGCTCATAAAATTTGCTTGAATATGACGTCGAATATTTTCAAGAAAAAAGAAAAATTATATGTTTTTATATAGTTTTAAAATTAAAGTTCCCTTTTCCCATAAAATTTCGACTTAAAAATACGAAGAACATATATAAATATACACTTTTTCCATAAGTAATTAACGTCATATTCTAGAGAATTAAATTATCTACAAAATTTTATATCATTCAGCTAAATCGGTAGACTAGAATTTTATCAATCGTGTACGCAAAATCAAAAAACGAGAGGACGTTTCTAAAAAAGCGTTAAAAATAAGAATATTCATAAATCCACTCTATGAGCTATAACTTCGTAAATATCGCAATTATCGACTTGAAATTTTGGGAAAATATTCTTGAATAGTGGAGTTATTGGTTAGCAATAGGGCAATTTTGAGAAATCCATTTTTGGCAATGTAAATGAGGTTTCCCTGGGGGGAATACAATTGATCGAAATAATTTTAGAGCATTTTAAGGGATTTAAAGATGTTTTAAGAGACTATTAAACAAAATATTGCTGTTAACATAGAGGTAAAATAATTTTTAGGAAAATAAATTGAACTAACAACAAGGTCATTTTATCAAAAAACAGAAAAAAAAACACTTTTTCTAAATATTTTCGATCAATTGTCTTCAGTAAAACGAACAACCCACATCAAAGATTGATCTACCATACTCTTTCTTATGATTGGTACAATTCGATTACATTTTTGTGAGTTTTTCGCCACACATAATTTTTCATCATACTATAAATAATACATTCACAATATTATAGAAAACTGTGTGTTATCACTCTGTCATAAAAAGTCATAAAAACATTCGATTACATTCAGTGTGCATAAATGACACTGAAAAAAACTTATCAAATTTACATGTTTTTACATCATTTTCATATCGTTTCATATAATTTACTTGATTTCACGAAATCTCACGAAATATATTTGTATTTTCATATGAATGCAGCACTTGTTTTCATCAAGTCAACCAACATGTTTGAACAAAAGCTTTCTAACCGCTTACATCATTTCGCCATCTTCGCAATTATTCATTCAATTGATATCAATGCGTAATACAATCAAGTAAATATATAAATATTGCGGCTGAACCTTGACATTTTCGGCGTATGCTTGTGTGCACACAATAAGCAACCTTCGCAATGTTGTTGTTTTTTCGTCTTCAATTATTGTGTTAAGAAACGAGGGTCTTCGAGAGCGTTTGCGCGAGATGCCGAAAAAGTCGCTGTCGAGAGCATCAACAATGAGATGCAAAAACCGCGTACATGAGTTCAGTACGCGTACCAATGTTGCCTGCTTGAGAAATGGCACTGATTATATGCATTCAGAGATATTCTAATTCGGCTTGATTTGAATTTGAAATAGTTTGCCTTTGCGTCTGATGTTTTTTTCAAAATATATTTCGAGGTTTTTGTATAGTTTAAATCTTAATCAAAGTAGAATTAACTTTAAAACATTTTAAATAGAATTTTTAAACTTACTTATTAAATATTCACTTAAATATTACTATTTCATCGTTTAATACACAATTTGACTTTTAAACATTTTAATATTTTTGGTGAAATATAGCTTTTAAACCGTTTTTTAACGAAATTTCCTTAAAATCATTTTTGATACATTTTTAGGCATTTTTCAGCTGAAATATTTCTTCTAGAATTGTTTTTGGTTAAATATACTACATAATTTGTATAAAATTAAAGAAAAATTGATTAAAATACACCTAAACACATTATTAAAAATTATCAGCTTATAACAAAACATTGCCTCAGGATTATCAGTCATACAGAGGAGATTATGATAAAATAGGGGCAGTTTTTCAACGATTACGCTTACAATTTGGTCGCCAATCACAATGTCGGGCATTAGATAACAATAATTCGGTCACGTCATCGATTCGCACGTCTACGTATAGATATTCTATTCTATTTTATCCAGCATCATCAAATATATATCCATTTAAATGTACGTATTTTAATCGGGTAGTTATTATCAATTATTTCAATTATTAACTTTCTTTATTATAGTACGGCAGCAGTGACATTTATTTCATGCGCTAGCGCTAGATCAAATCGATTTTGCTAAACATTTAAACGCTTTTTAATATATTTTCATGTTAAAATTCGAAATTTACAAACCTTTTTGTAAAAACTCGATTAATACTAAATGAAATTTGGAATTAAGAGTCAATCATTCGTATTATTAATTTTATAAATTCAATTAAAACAATCAATAATCAAAATTCCACGATAAATTGGTTTTACTGGAATATTTCCCAGACTTTTTTGTTCAACTATTTGTGACAATTTTTTGATGCAATAGATTAGGAATTATACTGAATTTGGTTCAAAAAAGGGAAGAAAACTCGTTTATTTGGGCTAAAATTACACAACTTTTATGATTTTTAGTTTAGGTACTACAATTTTAAACGCCCTGACTTTTGGATAATAGTTTAATGTAAATTCATCTATAGAGTGTAATTTTATGCATTTTAAAAATCGGTATTTATGTTAAAAATGACATGTTTATATTTTTACTCGGTTTTTAGTTGTTTAGCTGCGTACACTCTAGCTTCTTTAATTATAATGAATAACGATGTATCAAACCTTTTTTGCAAAGCTTCTAAAATTTTCTGGAATATGACGTCGAGCATTTTTAAGAAAAAAATAAAATTTCATGTTTTTATATATTTTCAAACTTCAAGTGCCGTTTTTGCATACAAATTTGGCATAAAAATAGGAAGAACATATATAAATATACACTCTACCAAAAAATAATTGACGTCCTATTCTAGAGAATTTAATTGTCTATACAATGAGCTATAATGCAGCCAGATCAGTTAGGTAGTATTTTATTAATCGGGTACGCTGCTTCGAAAATGAGAGAATTGAGAGAACTTGTTTAAAATTAGGTAAAAATATACACAAGTCTACTTTAGAGCTGAAACTGCGAAAATATTGAAGCTATCAACTTGAATTTTTTAAAGAATATTCTTCGATAGTTTAGCTAGGGTCCATGATATTTACAAATAATCGATTTTGACCCGGTAAATGAGATTCGGCCCTTGAAATCAAACTCAAGTGAAATCATTTTAATGTGGATTGAAAGGTAGTTAAGAACTTTAAAACCTTTGTTAACTCCTAAAATATCTTCGAAATTATATTTTCCTGCAAAGCTTATAAAATTTTCTTGAATGCGACGTCGAGTATTTTCAAGAAACAGTTAAAATTGTATGTTTTTATACATTTTCAAACTTAGAGTGCCGTTTTCGCATACAAATTCGGGATACAAACAGGAAAAAATAAATAAATATATACTTTACCAAAAAATACTTGACGTCATATTCTAGAGAATTTAATTGACTATACAATGAGCTAACATGCAGCCAGATCAGTTGGGTAGTATTTTATTAATCGTGTACGCAGCTTGGAAAAACGAAAAGAGAATTGAGAGAACCTGTTTAAAATTAGGTAAAAATATATTCTTCAATATTCTTCAATAGTTTAGCTATTGCTTAAGATATTTCCAAATAATCGATTTTGACCCCGTAAATGAGGTCCTGCCCTTTAAATCAAACTCAAGTAGAATCATTTTAACATGTATTGAAAGGTAGTTGAAAACTTTAGCACCTTTGTTAATATTCTAAAATTATAACAAATTAATAATAAATTATAAAATTATAATAAAATATTCGAAATTATAATCCAAACATTTTGATTTTATATTTAAAACCCTGTAGCAATAGTTTCATAAATTGTTTAACTTATTCAAGGTTTACTTCCTCGATTTAATCCAGTTTCAACAACATATTATGTATTAAAACCCAATCGTTTACCACTTTTTACCAAGTAAGACACGCATGTGAGTGATTCTTCAATTTTACCATTATATTCGTACAATATGAACATTCTCAATTTGAAACTTTCATCATCATTTCATCTCATTCAAATCAAACACTCATCCATCCTTGAATTCCTTTAGAAACACATCCTAGTCATCAAGTTTTCACATATTAACCTATTTATCTATTATTATCCCTAGCAAATGTGAAAATATCTTTACAATGAATGTTTATCTCTATATTTATTTATTAACGTAGTTGTTATGAGTTTAAGCTAGTTATAACACTTAACGTATCCTTTTTTGCTCTTAAGTTTACAAAATTTTATACTTAAACAAATCTACGCATTATTATAAATAAGATTTTCTTCTAAATTACGTTCATACACATACCAAGTAATGATACGTAGACATCAAAACACTTGTTGCAATTTTTGAGTAGGATAATCATTGAAGCGAAAGTAAAATAGTTTTCGACGTATTTTTCTTTATAAATTTCATCATCTAGATCATTAAAGCTTCGTTTTACCGCAATATGTGTAATGGAAATCAAGATCTTTCGATAAGATTAGATTAGGAGAGTAGTTACTTCATTTGTCTAGGTTTTGTTTTGCTTTCTGCCTCATTCATGAGTGTGTTTTGGTTTATTTTACAAAACTTTAGGTTTATTCTGCTTTCGTTGCATTTTATTTTTTTACAAATAGTCGAGAAATAATCAGAGAAGTTCCTTCAGAATTTCAGCATGTTACATTTGAGTTAGATTGTTTTCTAGATTTTCTTAAAAAAGTTTCAATCAAGTTCGGTGGTTCGGTTTAGGAGAGAAGTGAAGTACTATATCTACAAGAATTTTCATTTAATTCTGAATCGGACAACTGAGACTCTCCCCATATTTGAATCAATAAAGTTTTGGTTTGACTAAATTAAGGAATATAAAAGAGAAATTTGAATGTATGAAGACTGTATAGGTTTTGTTTTGCTTTTTGCCTCATTTATGAATGTGTTTTGATTCATTTTACACATCCAGCGACAAGGTAGTAAAATAAATTTTGTAAAACATAGAAATTGTGTGTTCACATCAAGATAAGGATGTATCTATGTTTAAAAAAGTTAAATTAGGCCTGTCTACGTTTAGGAGAGAAGCGATGTTAGAAAGCCTAAGTTATGCTTTCTAGCATCACTTTTCTGGTAAACTCTCTCAAATATTCGGCTCAGAATTGTATGAAAATGTTGGTACGGCTCAAAACTGTGAAAATCCCGCCAATAGATATAATTTCTATATTTGTACTATACCTACAAAATTTTTCATTTAAGTCTGAGTCGGACTATCAAGACTCTCCTTTTATTTGAATTAGTAAAGTTTTGGTTTAGCTAAATTGAGGAATATAACAGAAAAATATATGAATGTATGAAGATTGTATAGGTTTTGTTTCGCGCTTTTTGTCTTTCTTTTTCGTTTTTTCGTTTCTTTTGCAAAAATTTTGTGAAACATAGAAATTGTGTATTCACATTAAAATGTTGAGTATCTATCTTTAAAAATGTTAAATCAGGCTTGTTCAAATTTATGAGAAGAGTGATGTTAGAAAATCTAAATTATGCTTTGTAGCACCACTTTTATGGTGAACCTACAAAGGGAGTATCTCAATTGTCCGGCTCAGAATTGTATGAAAATGTTGGTACTGTTCAAAACAGTGAAACTCCCGTCAATAGAAATTTCTATATATGTACTATACGTACAAAATTTTTCATTTAATTCTGAGCCGGACAATTGAGACTCTCCCCTAGTTAGAGACAAAAAAGTTTAGGTTAAGCTAAATTAAGTAACGTAAAACAGAAATGCATGAATGTAAGAAGGAACTTTTCTGATTAATTTCTATCTTTTAGTTCATTTTCCAACTATCAAATTTAATTCAAAAGTATTTCTTAAATATATCCTAGGAAATATTAATTATTAAAATTACAGGTTTTAGGTTGCCTCATAAAATATTCATATTATTCCTAATTCTATTATTATTCAGTAAATTATTCAATATTTTCAACAATTATTGTTTCGTTAAAACTCGTCAGACATCGAAGGTACCACAATACAATTTGGGACACTGAATTTTGGACAGCTCCAAAAACGTCGGGTAGTCTTCAAAGAACCCTTCAAGATGTCCCGAATCTGACGATGCATTGTGCAAATATCAAAAGTGCACGCAAATTCCGGCAGATGTCCGGCGAAAAGGAGTCTAAAACTCCTTCAAATAGGTGCAAATAACCGCCATTGTTTCAGGATGGCGTACCAAACGATCGTCCTAAACACCGGTATTGTTATAAATATACGAAACGGCGTGATCGTGCGCCATCGGCGTCAACTTTCGGGTCGACGAGTTGTTATTGTAAAAATGCGATGACTTTCGCATGCTCGTCGACGACGACATCATCGCCACTGTTTCGTAGTATCTCAATCGGCCACAGCATCTTCGTGATTTGATAATCGCGATAAAACCGCGTCGGTACTTCTTGTTGAAGAAGGCGTACAAGATTGGGTTGATACAGCTGTTGGACGCGCCTAGCCATTGAGCGATAGGTGTCGCCACTTGTAAGATGTCTTCTTCCCATTGTTCTATTTCGCCGCCGAGTTTGATCCGAGCGAAGATGACGTAGAGAGGTAGCCATGAGAGGACGAAGAGGATCACGACGGCGACGAGCATTTTCACCACCTTTACTTTGCTTTTTTGTTGCATACGTTCCATCTGGGCGTCTTTGGCGTCTGTGGGGATGTGGCGACGCCATACTTTGATCCAGATGAGGACGTAGCAGAGCGTGATGAGGATCATTGGGAGGATGTAGCAGAAGACCATGTTGGCGATGAGGAAGTAGAGGGCGCCGTTGAGGGTGTCTGGCCATACTTCTAGACATAGTTGTATATCGGGGGCTTCTTTAAAGATTGTTACGAGGTCGAAGAAGATGGCCCAGGGTAATGTCGTCGACAGGGCGATGAACCAGATGAAGAGGATCATGATACGTGCTCGACGTTTGGTGATTTGGCATTTGAGCGGCCACCAAATGGCTAAGAATCTGAAAGAAACATCAGATAATCAGATTAAACAGTACATACTTTTAGTTAGGTTAAATTTGACTAGATATCAAGCCACTGTTGACAGATGGCGACACAAGAAGCGCGCCTAGACAGGTAGGCTGACAACCCCGCCTGTTCATTACCGGTCAGAAGCATTATCATTTTCTCCTTGTAAAAGTCGTTAACTATTATATAGGAACATATATTTTGGTTCTAACTATAGTTCACTATGATCTAATTGCAGTTAACGACTTTTACTATGTCTAGTATCAGTTGACATCATTTTTTGACTAGATGTTCACAAATTTACAATGTTGTAGACTTAATCTATTAAAAATATTAATAAACTTCACTTTTTAATCAACTAATTCATCTTAAATCCCCTATATTTCAAAAATCCTAAACGAATAACCATTGTCTATCCGAAAACATCCTTGATGAACATGATTTACTGTCCCTCCAACAAAAGAGAAGCCACCATCTCATAAAATATGATTTATCATAGCAATTGTAGCAATTGTACGCTTTTTGGTTGTTGCAAATCGGGTGGCGCGAACGTGCGAAGGATTAACGTTTGTACGAGTATGCGTGGCCCGTAATCCAGGTCAGGATCACAGGTCGTGCAAGCGTGTGCTGGCCGGAAGCGGAAATCGTCGAGTAGGTGGGTAGGGGGAAGAGCAGAAAAAAATAATAACTACCCCCTCACCAAGCCGGCGAAAAGCCGCCGACAATGTCAACACAAAAGTCTATAATTTTCACCACCTCCGTACAACTGTGGCAAGTTTTTCCTCTCTTTGGCCTTGGCCCACTTTTTGCATTGATAACATTTGAATAGAATATTCATTTATGGATATGTGTTTTAATGTGTTTTAATCGAGGGTTTTGCATCTTTAAATACCTTTTTGATACGTAATTTATATAGTGTTTCTATTTCTTTGGGAATGTTTAGGTATTTTCCTAATAATGGGAGTTTCCGGACCCAACTCCTCAAAATAGAACATCTACTATTACCAAGAATAATAAGAAAACCAAAGACTTTAAGTATCAGGATGTGCTATGACATTTCATAATTGTTGAGGTGGAAGATTCATTCTCTAGCACTATCAAATGTTGCTGTTTCGAGTTACCAGCATGGATTCATCAATTTAACATTGCCAGCGAAACGTTCAATATGGAGATAGGAACATACAAGATCAAGAGCACGTTGATAACGTGCAAGTTGAAAGTAGAAATCATCTAACAAGTGAGCGAATTCCGATATTTGGCCATAAAGATCTCAAGCTTCACAGGAATGGATAAGAAAGCAATAGCACAAGTTGAAAAGGGATGCCTCAGAAATACGGTATGGAGCAATAAGCACGTCACAACAGAAGTTATAGTAAACATATATAAGGCAGAAGTTTGACCCATCCTGACTTACTCAGCAGAAACACGTGCAGACATGACAACTACCCAGAGACTGCTCAGAACAGCAGAAATGAAAATACTAAGAAACATAAAGGGAAAAAAGGCCTTCAAGACCGGTTAAAGAATGAATACGTCCGAAGAGATTGCAACAACATAGAATACTATGTGCAATGTTGCAAGAACCGAAAGCTCGGCCCTATAGGACGAATGGACGAAACAAGAATAGTCGCATTAGCTCGAGAAAAAATCGGAATAAAGAGAATAGTTTTGCGTTTTGAATCATGTTTTTCGTGTAGACGTTTTGTGCAATTGCTATGGTGTAAAATTTATTTATTTTGACTGTTAATACATCTTTAACTGGTATTATTTTAGCGGCTGTATATAGCTCCTTGTTACTGATGTACGGTCCGGTTTTAAGAGCGACTCTGAGGGCCTTTCTTTCTATTTTGTACATTTTTGTAAGTGCAGTATGCGATGCGTTACCCCAGATTGGAGCGGCGTACATGATCACCGGTTTGATAATTGTTAACCTCGCATGTTCCTCGCATTCTTCCGAATTCTGATTCATTAATGTATGTAATTCATGCAAATCCGAAGAATCGACTCCGGAGACTCTCCTTGTAAAAACAAAAATTCACAAAATAATTACGTACTACCGACATTAATTTCTAGTTTTGCAGATTTACAAACTTCATAAAACCAAAAGTGACTAAACATAAAAATTGACCATGCTCTTGGTTGAGCCAAGGACATTTTATAATAGGTAATTTATTTAGTTATTGCTATTATGAATATATTCCCCTCATTAATTAAAATCTTAAAATGCTTGTATGATGCCATATAATTAATTAACAATTTTAACTGCTCAAACACCTCAAACAAAATGATGAAATTATATATTTTCTTAACCGAGCCTAATCAAAGCCTACGAATTTAATTTAATAAAACTTTTCTTAAATATCTATAAACGTTTCTAAAAATATATAAAAAAAATAAGAAATATTTTAGTAGTATAACGAAAGAAACGAATGCTTTTCTTCAATCACGTAGCGATTTTATGTTAACGAGGAAGCAAACATGCACAAAAAACTGCAAATTCTTTCCTTTTCACCCTAGCATCAGGACATGCCTGAACGCCGCCATCATCAGGTTAATTTCCATTCAATTCATTCAATTGCCAAATTGCCAAATGGATGCACGCCAATGTCGCAGCGTCAGCGTCGTCGGGGGGTTGGATAATTCAATGCCAAGTTCGTCTACTCGTTTTCTACCCTTTTTCTCGTGCGTCTTTTTGTATATTTTTGTATGAGCTTGCCTGCTTGCGAAAAACGTCCTTCGAATGCTGTTGTCGTTTGCACATTGTCAGGATAAACGCAGATTGAACTTGAACCCATGGAATGAACCTTCTGCAAACTTGGCTTTGGCCAACTTGTTAAGAAAGCAATTTCTTTTTCGTCTTCGCAAATAGTTTGTGCGATTAATGAAAGTTTGCTTTATGAAAATAGGAAGCGATTTACTTGTGGTTGCTGAGAACTCAACGGAATATTTTAAATTGACATTGAAGATAAATTGGTTTCTTTTGAGGTTACGTAAGTTCGTTTTAGATTAGTTTCAGGAAGTTTTGGTTAAGATGATTCATTTCAGGTTAATTTAGAAAGGACTTGATTATATTAGGTTAATTCAGGTTTTTTTTTCAAGTTAATTTAGGTTATTTCTCTTTATTTCTGATTAGTTTAAGATATTTCTGGATAGAATAAGTTATTTTAGGTTAGTTTACGTTAATTTAGGTAAGTTTACTTTTAGGTAAAGTTACTTTAGAGGAAGTTAGGGTAAGTTCTGTTAAGTTTCGACCGATTATCAGAAAATAAATAAAGTATGAATACCATTTTTTTGCATATAAAATAATCGGATAATCCGTAAATCGCTCAAGTTATAAATTTTATCGCTAAAAGCTTTCAACTTCGTTCAAATTAAATTAACTCCGTGTAAATATCATTACAGGTACATCAGAATTTCCCTCCGTAAATGTGCTCGTGAAAATCCAAAACTTGTAAATGGGAAGTAAAACTCTTAACTTTTTTTCTTCTTCATTGCCGCCGGACCGAAAGCCGGCGAAACGTGATCGTGACGAAATTCGAATCAATATTACTCGTGCATTGGAGGTTAAATCACGTTAAGCTGGATAAAATCACGACGTACATTTAACGCTTCATTTAATTTCCGCAATTTACCACATCGTCGGACGTTGTAGATCGTTGCTCGTATTGATAATTGAATTGCATTATCGAAACACCAATAACTACTACTCGTATCTGATTAAGCCAAATAATTATTCATAGATTCTCCACGGTGATTCTACGATGTGACGAAGAAATAGTAAGAATGACCTTCAAAAACACTATTTGGTAACGAGTTCCACAAGAATTAATAAGGAGGTACAATTAATGGAATAGAAAGAGATATAATGAGAGATAAGATCATTTTTGGAGGTGCGTAGATGAATTTTTAATGAACATCGAAGTGGTATATAAATTCTGGATTGCTTCAATAGTCATACAGTCTTGTACTAGCTTATTCTAAAGAAGCAACACAAAACCAAAAACCATTTCAAAATGTTCAAATTCGTAAGTTTCATAAAATCATTCGTAAAATTTCGTAAAAACTTCAAAACAGTATTAAAAAAAATGAAATGAAAATGTGTGCAAAATTTGGAAATATTATTTCAGGTGGTCCTTGCTGCCCTCGTAGCCGTTGCCGCTGCCGCCCCCGGCCATTTGGTTGCCGCTCCAGTGGTAGCTCACGCCGTCTCCACCAGCCACCACTCGTCTTCGGTAGTCCACCACGCCACCCCAGTGGTTAAGACCGCTGTTGTCGCCACCCCAGTTGTGCACGCCGCTCCAGTCGTTCACGCCGTGCCTGCTGTGCACGCTGTCCACGCCGCCCCCGTCGTACACGCTGCCCCAGTCGTCCACCACCACGCTGTCGTTGCCCCAGCTGTCCACAGCCTCCACCCTGTCCATGCTGTGCATGCCGCCCCCATTGTCCATGTCCACTAAGTTCTTAAGATTTACAACTTTCACCATGAAATAAATTCCTAAATTCTTTTGAAATTTGTAAAAAAATGTCAATAAAACTTAATTAAGTGTATTCTTAGTATTCTTTTAATTAAACCTTAAAGAAATTAATAGCAAAATTGTGAAACCAAAGAATTTCTTTTATTATTTTTTAGTTAATCCTGGGCGGTCAACGCCACTAGCACTGCGACTAACTTTGATCTATTGTGCATGGACCAATAGTATGGGCCAATAATGGAGATATCCTTTAAAAAGACTAGAATCTCTTTGACCGACTTCCCCTTGAATTCAGCGAGACCTAGCTGCTCGCTGCCTAGCAAAGAAAGTCTTTCAGGTGCTAGGGATGCAGAAGTGCAGAGTAGGTGCTCGGTCATCTTTGCCAATATTGGCTAGGTGGTACAACACATCGGCATGACCTGTCAGTAAGCTAACAATTAGCCTTATATCGCTTTTTCAGCTTTATAATTTCTTGGGCTCTATTGTGTGGTACATCTAGCAGCCTTTTGGCCTGCCTAGGACGCTCTTCGTTCCTCCAGGCGGTCTCGCGACTGGCACGATACCTATTCTTGATCCATTCCTACACTGTAGGCTTTGGTAATCCACAGGTTGGTTCAGGGCCATGGAAGGTGGTTTTTGCTGCCTTCTTATGCCAGCCAAGAAGGCAGCTTAGTATTGTGTGTAATTCCTTGGTGCACAGGTACCCACTGTATAGTGAGTTTAATGTCTCGCCCCATCTTCTTCAGCATCCTTTGAATCTCTTTTACTAGGTCGAAAAACACATGTACAATTCAAAGAGAAATCCAAAAGTACGTAAAATATATCTTCCGAACGATAAGTGAGGAGGATCGAAAACTACAACAGGCTGAACATAGTTCAATTTGACATGCATTTGGTTCTTTCCAGAAGGTAGGAAACGTTCGTAAATTCTACATTCGAAGATCCATTTGTTTTTCCGTTTTTTTTTGTTTTTTTTTTGTTTTGAAACAAAGAACTCTTGTTAAATTTTCATACAGTAATTGAACATGAACAAATAATCATCGGTAGGTAATTTTTAGGATGTTAATCACGAATTGCAATAATTAGAAAGGGGAAATGATGAATGCCTCCGACAGGACTTGAACCTGCAATATGTGGCAGTAGTGCGTTCGAGAATGTAAACATCTCTTAACAAAATGTTCGCAGCCCAATTGCGATGATACAATTTCAATGTTTTGCTCGGTATGAGCACATTGTCAAGTATAATACGAGCAAATATATGCCAAATGTTACTCCATGCTTGAAAGTCAACAGCGATATTTTCACTTACAAGTTGCAACCAGTAAACTCTTAAAATTCGTGCTAATTTCATACTGATTTAAAGAAAATAATCTTTAAACTTGAGAATTTTAATGTAAACATGTTCAAATCGAAATAAAATTAATAGTATTCATAATTACTATTCAAATTCAAATTAAAATTCAGTAAAACGAATACTTTTATAATTTTAAATGTAGAACGTGATGCAATTTTATTCAATTCACACCAAATTTAACATCATCCATCAGATATAGACATATTCAAGTCAAATTGCACTGATAAGTGCTAAATATTCATGAGTTTCATCACTAATTCATTCTTAAGCTCACACGATGCGAGAGAAATGTCGAAGGTTCAATATTTGAATATATTCGTAAAGACGGGGCGCTCCGTCCTGCTCTATCGAGCTGCATTACATTGAAATTGACATCGAGTTATAAATACGTAAGCAACGATTATAAAGTTGATTCAAGTTCACGTTCAACGTGTTTCCGAGGTTGGATGCTCCAACTTTCGATATAAAAGCGTCTCAATTGTCGGAGAGCAACATTGTGAATTCAGTAATTCATACGAAGAATATCTCTTGGTCTACAGCACCCCAAAAAAAACTACAAAAACTTCAAAATGTTCAAGTTTGTCGTAAGTTTTTTTCTTTTATTTCTAATAAATTACATATTAATTGCCTAGGTTATGTGAACTAAAATAATAAAGCGGATTAAAAGGGATTAAAGGGGGTTAAAGGAAACAATTAAGATGGGTGATTAATAAATATTTTGTGTATGAATAGGTTGTTCTTGTTGCCGTCGTTGCCTACGCTCATGCTGGTTTGGTTGCCGCCCCCGTGCTCGCCCATTCGGTAGCTACTAGCCATCAATCCGTCGTCCAGCATCATGCTCCAGTGGTGAAAACTGTTGTTACTCCAGTTGTTCACGCCGCCCCCGTGGTTCACGCAGTTCACGCTGCCCCAGTTGTCCCAGTGGTTCGTGCTGCTCCTGTTGTTCATACTGTGCACGCTGCCCCTGTGGTCCATGCTGTACATGCTGCTCCAGTGGTTCATGCCGTCCATGCTCCTATCGTCAAGTCCGCTGTTTTGGTCCACTAAAGTTTGACTTTGATCTCTCACTTCATTGTATTATAATGTTTTCTTTTGCAATAAATTAACTTATATCATAAGATATTGTTTTATTTACTTTTATTTCTGAAAGTAGGTGATAGAATTTATATTTGCTCCTATGGAAAAGAATCAAAGGGTTGGGAACAAGTTTAATTTGCAAAGATTTAAGAGTGCGAGCTACGTACGTTCAAGAAGTTTCCTACCTTTGCAGGTGTTAACTGGTTTGATGTCGATGCAAATAGCTGTTTATTTGAGAGCAAGTACTTTGTAATGATTTTTCCTAGCTCATTCACACAACTACTATCATACAGTCTTATTTGAACAACCCCAGACTAGCTAGCATTGACATATCAAAGGAGAACATGTAATCATTTAGCACAATTAAAGAATTTACAAATTGAAATTTAACACGGAAAGAGAAAATTTGAAGCCCCCGACCGGGTTTGAACCGGCGACCTTTGGCATACCGGCCCAACGCGCTACCAACTGCGCCACGGAGAACCCGGCGGCAACCCGACCTGGTACTTCGAATTAACTTTTTCCATTGCCTCGATGTCTTGGCTGACTTTGAGAATATATGTTTTATGGAATTTGGCAATTTAGTGTGAATTTGAATTACATATAGTTATGTTTCTTGGTCCAAACGTTGAAAAGATTTGGTGGTTTTATATTTGAACACGCCGAAATTTATAACAGGACACAAGAAATCTTTATTCTTAAGTGATTTCGAATTACATCGTGAATCAAGAATAAGTGATTCTTAAACTTAAGGCAAGAATAGAATGAATTTTATTTGCAACAAATTTTGGAGGAAGACTTTTATCTTCCCCACGCAGATGTTCAGATGCGCAAGTGATTGATGCGCAGAGTCGTCCGTGGTGGTGGAGATGGTGGTGCATATAGTTTGCAAATAGTTGCCGCCATCTATTTGGTGGTGACGTAACTATATATTTGAGAGCAAGTACTTTGTAATGATTTTTCCTAGCTCATTAGTAGTAGTAACTCAGTAGTACATAGTAGTTGTGTGAATGAGCTAGGAAAAATCATTACAAAGTACTTGCTCTCAAATATATGTAATTCAAATTTACACTAAATTGCCAAATTCCATATAAACATATAAATAGCTGTTTGTTAATTCTAGGTTTCCACTATGTAATTGAACTCGCTCACTTTTTCTTTCTCTTCTTACTAGGCAATTGCCTGATTCTCTAATTGTAAGTTACATTGTGTTCCTCACAAATGTTTGTGCTCTTCAAAATGTCACTATCTACAAATGCGTAGACCAAACTTCCAACAAATATTTAGAAGCAAAACATAATTAAATATTTACCAGCATGAACAGCTGAACAAATTAATTAGCACTTAGGAGGATTCTCGCATAATCTAGTTCCACCACGAGAGTAATCCGTCATGCACGTGCCTCGCTGCCACCTCCCGAGCTTCGTCATACACGTAAAGGGCTGGTGCCAACCTCCAGCTCCTCCAGACACATCACCACACCATTTCAGCGACGGGAATAGACAACCGGGGACTGCATCCAACGTAGAAACTGCTTTATTACCGCTTACTTAGTCAACCCCAGATTTCGACTATGCAAATGCTCGCATAATACACTACAGTATCTTCCAGAAATTACTGGAAGACGTTTATAGGATCCAGGAAAGAGTATTACACAAATTTCGATGAGTTTGAAGGGAATAGAGCTTGTGTCTTATCCTGTAGAGTGTATATCTTGTATGGGACTATTATGCAGAGTGTTTTAGTGACATTATTACCGACAAAGCTACAGGAACGACTAACATTGTAAGCCAAAACCAAGAAATAACAACGAAATATATGCATTCATGTAATATAACCCAACATTTCAGAGCTTTCGTTGGCATTTCCAAGTATTACAACAACTCAAAGCCTTCCAAAACACATCTCAAAACTCCCGCAAGATCTGAAAACCTCTCTATCTTATTTTATCTTCTTTCTCTCCTTGCAATTTCCTTAGAATTTTCTATAAATCCTAAAAATAAATAAACATCTTTCATTTGAGAGACATTTGAGACATCAGTCATTTTCTTACTAGCTTGTAAGTAAGAAAATGAAAATGACGCTAAAAAATACATTACACCAAAGTCATAAACAATTTTCAATCCCTAGAAGGTCATCTCTCAAAAGGCATTTTTATAATAGGAAAAGATATTACAAAAAGGAACGAAAAAAGTTTATTGCTTCGTCTTATTGAATGCGTTCGGCCGTTGAGTCTTTTGTAAACAAAGAGGAAAAGCTTTCCTTGTCTCCGTCAAGGGTTGACTCCAAGTGGGATCGAAAATGATGGCAGGACATACAAGCCACCGCCGCACGCCACCGCCAACGCGGGCGGCGGTTATTGTTGACGCTTTTCGTTGGAAAGGACACTCATCAATCACGTGCGATGATAACGCATCAATGTGCAAAAATACTAGATTTATTCATTAATCATCTCACCAAAGCGGATGAAACGATCAAATCCCTAAATTATTTGATCATTTCATTCGTTTATCCGTTTAATTAGGCACGATTATTGCTTCAAATCCATTGATTTTTAATTTAATTTTATGTTAATTTGATTTTCCATTATTTTTTTATTACTTTCACGTATAATATTAAAGGGATTAATTAAAATTTTTAATTTTAAACTAGAGAAACTAATTAGTTTCGAAATAAGTTCTGAGTATACAATGAATTTGCATTGTATGCATGGTGGAAGAAATAATCACATAATTGCGCGATATGGTATTATATGCTGAAAATAACGACTTAAAACCAATTTACGTAACACGAGCGCAAAATTTAATTAATTCTGCGTTGTGCACAAAGTGGGCAAAGGGTCAGCGTAACAACGATTTAAAAAAAATGTGAAGAAAACAACGGCTGCCAAGAGGTTTATGCAAGATGTAAGGAACAAGTATAAGCATTGCATAACTTTAAATTATGCTCATACTTCTCGAGTGATTATTTATGGGTTTACTTTGTGTGAATTTTGGGTGAAGATGTGAAATTCAGTGAAGATGCATAATACTTTCCTAAATTTATGTTTGATTTTTAAAATATAGGAGGTTGTCACCATTTTCGGTTTTTAATTTATTTAACTGTTTTTAGAGTTAAGAGTGATATTATCCCAGATGGTTTTTGCGTGTTTCAGAAAATGTCATTATATAAGCGGGTCGATTTTGCCGTTCTCGAGTTATTTTGAAAAATGTACAGTTTCAAAATGCAATTTTGGACCAATTTTTAACTAACCCCAATTAGGATGAAACTAACAGAGTATTATCTCTGATGGTATATGCATGTTTTTTTAAGGGGTTTTAAGGGGTACCCCTTGACGAAATTTCAATATATTGACATAATTTTCTATCTATTTATTCTCAGATCAAACTATGCTATCTTATAGAGCGAAACTCGCTGATTCAGAAAATGTCATAATATATGGGGGTCGATGTGGTCGTTCTCGAATTATTTTGAAAAATATCCACTTTCAAAATGCAATTTTGGACCAAGTTTGACTAGCTCCGATCGGGTTGAAACTCGCGGAGTATTATCTCAGATGGTTTCTGCGTGTTTTCTCAAAATATGGGCTCTATAGCTCATATAGTTTCCGAGATATTTTGATTTTAAGATTCTGAAATTTTTTTAAGGGGTACCCCTTGACGAAATTTCAATATATTGTCATAATTTTCTATCTATTTATTCTCAGATAGATCTCAAATTATGCTATCTTATAGTGGGGAACGCGCTGATTTAGAAAATGTCTTAATAAAAGCGGGTCGATTTTGTCGTTCACGAGTTATTTTGAAAAATATACAGTTTCAAAATGCAATTTTGGAATTTTTTTACTAGCTCCGATCGGGATGTAACTCACAGGATATTATTTCAGAAAGTTTCTACGAGGTCTCATAAAATATGGAGTCTGTAGCTTATATAGTTTCCGAAATATAGCCTTCCAAAATGACTTCATCAATTTTCAAATTCTTGGGTCCACTTGAACCCCCACAGTTTCCCACGGGTACATCAAGTTGTCTAGTTTTATTCGATTTGGCACCAGATTTTAGTAAACAGGTAAGAGAATGGATATCATAAAATATTTATTGTTGCGTATGCAATTATCAAGTTATCAAATTAATATTTTCCGCAACTTACGCACCGTTTCAAGCCTCGGCACGTGCGGTGTTTAGCCAGCAGCCCTAATCGGTCAGCTGCGTAGAACAAATTTGTCGAAACAATTAGCAATTGAATATTTGCTTAATCTCCAATGATAGCACGGTTATTGCCACATTTAGAGTTAATATACAAAGTGATATTTGAAATAAAACTAGAGGTTTGACAATATTTTTAGTGATTGCAATCTTTGAAATTTATTGGCTAAATTTCACTAAAATATAAGAAAAACGGGCTTGGATGTGTAACACGACTAATTTTCGCTAAAAAACGTTTAAACACATTAGGAGATCGCTATCTATCATTGTTCGAATTTACAATTTATGACATTTGTCGGACCAAATTTGCTATATTTTAAGAATAAACTTCTGGAGATCAATTTCTGATTTTTGGCCTTTAGGAATAATTTTAGGTCTTTTAGAGTCATTAATAGTCCATCAAAATCAATTTTCCCTATTACAACGTTTAATAAAATCCAAAACAAACCAAATTTCGATGATCAATAAACCCAATGATGTGTTTTTAACGATCTCTTATTAGTATGTAATATCAGCATCAAAATCACCATTATCTCGATCCTCCACTTCCTCCAGAATCTCACAAATCCTAAATCGAAATCAATCAATCAAATAATGCAACTTTCTTCACAGAGATATTTGCAATATATCCTAAAAATAAAAACACCGTTACCGATACATCGATGAGGTAAATAACATCCCGATTGAAATCCCACATATCACTGATTTTTATCCCATTTTTTATTTGCTCATACATCCATCTATCCCGCATTGAACTCGTATTGAGTATCGATTTCGGATTCAACACTCGCGTTACTCTGACATCGGCGCCGAGTCGCTTGGAAAAATGATATCAGCACAAATATTGGGAAATATTTCACGCTTCGGCGATGCGATGCGAGTGAAGAGAGATTTTTTTGTGCGTGAATAATTGCGACAGCCTACATATGCGACCGTGTGTCATCATGTTATGTGTCGAAGAGCAACGTGTTTACACGGAGGCGGTTTGAGGTAAACTTGTTTTATGCACGCGAATCGGGCGCGGAATCGCGGTGCCAATTTGCCGAAAATCGCGCCGAAAAGTGTCACGCGCAAGTCAAATTGCCGGCGTGTTCATAAGGTGTGCGTAAAACGGGATATGAGGATGACAAAGATTGGGCATAAGTAAGTGTAAGTAAGACGCCTGAGTATAAAATGGATGCACACCTTGCTGGCGGTGATCAGTTGTCAGCGAACTAAATCAAAGTTGCAAACTTTCCTGAATCGTTTTAAGTTTGCAAGTTCAAGTTTGCTAGTTTCCTGTAACATCTGAATCTGCAACACCAACAAAATGTTCAAATTGGTAAGTTTTATTTGAAGTCTTTCTTAAGTTTTAAGAAGTTATGCAGAAAAAAAACAGCATTTTCCTTAGGATGCTTGTGCATATTTTTCCATTTTTGTCTACGGTTAAGAGAGTAAACTATGAAAGAAGAAAGTTTTGCTAGAATATTAACGAAAAACGTGTTTAGATGTATTCAAAGGACTAATTTTTACAAAGTTTCTTTAATCACATCGGGAAGGTTTTTTTTTAATTAGAAATTCTGAATTACCAATTCTGAAATATTTGTACAAGTTTCGCTAATATATTAGGAGGTTTTCCTGTGTTTAGATGTGTTTAAACGTCTTTTTTGTTTAAAGAGTTTTTAAGAGCATCGAGTGACTACTATCTATCATGGTTCAAAAAGTAGAATGTCATTTTTGATAATATTGCACAAATTTCACTAGATTCTAAGGAAAAAAATGCCTACATGTGTTTAATTAACCAATTTTAGCCAAAACTTTGTGTAAACACATCGGGAGGGCGATATCTATTTAGATTCGAATGTTAAATTGCACTTTCTGAAATGTATGAACTATAAAATATAAGGAAAACGTGTTCAGATGTGTTTAAAGGGATTACATTTCGAACAAATCTGTTTAAACACATCGGAAGATTGTTATGTATTTTGATTCGAAAGTTAGTATATATTTACTGAAATATTTGGACAAGGCTCGCTAAAATTTAAGGAAAGTCGTGTTTAGATGTGTTTAAAAGGGATATATGATTGATTTCTATCTTTCATGGTTCGATTTTTTTGTACAAATTGGGCTAAAATAAATGGAACGAAGTGTCCAGATGTATCTAAACGTTCAATTATCGCAAAAAGTGTATTTAAACACGTCGGGAGATCGCCATTAGTCATGGTTGGAATGTAATTCCTGAAATTATTGGATAATTTTCACTAAAATATAATGAAAAAAGTGTCTAGATGTGTTTAAACGACTAATTTTCGGCAATAAGTGCGTTTAGATGTGTTTAAATGGTTGGTTTTATGTTTAACAAATCGAAACATCCCTGTTTATTATGTTTGGAAAATTAAAATGCAATATTAGAAATTTTGGACAAGTTTCGCTAATATATATTTAAAAAACATGCTTAGATATATTTAAAGCTTACGTCTGCTAAAAATTGTAATTAAACACATTGGGACATCGCTATCTTTATTTTTATCCAAGGTCAACAAGTGATTTCTGCAAATTTAAACAAGTTTCACTAAAATATAACTCGAAAAACGTGTGTAAATGAGTTTAATCGACGTATACTCGCCTCAGAGTATGTTTAAACACATCGGGACATCCCCCTGAAATAATCGATAATTTTTATTTATTCAGATTGTACTATCTGTCTTCATTGCCCTGACCACCGCTGCTCCCGGAGGAATTTTAACCCACACCGTCTCCACGCACGGTAACGTCGTAGCCCATCCAGCCCCATTGGTCCATGCAGCTCCAGTTGTCCCCGTCGTACATGCCGCCCCCGTCGTACCGATAGTCAAAACAGCCGCAGTTGTCCACACCGCTCCTGTAGTACCTGTGGTTAAAACCGCCACCGTCTTACATCATGCCACGCCAATTTTACATGCCGCCCCCGTTGTAGCCCACTCTGCAGTCCTCGTTCACTAATTTGTTAAACATTTTCCATATTGTTTCCATACTGTTTTTCGACCGAATTTTTTCACCGAACGTATTTATTTATTGTTAGCTTAAAATAAACTAAAAATTCAAATAAAACATATGAAAAATGGCAATAAATCATTCTGGTTGTATTCCCCGTAGTCGTAAATTACTGCTGCACAAATTTTCCTCTAGTTCCGGCCGTAAAAACCTATTGTACATCAATTATATCCGTGTTTATTGTGCAATTCGCAGTGTTTGCTCGCTGTGAGCGTCATTTATTACCAAAACAGGGGCAATAGCAGTCGGCTATAAATATTGGGATGGGAAATGGGGATGTTTTAGGGTGTACCGGATCTAGTTCTATCGGATTAGACTTCCAGAATAGAATTTAACTGATGGAAACCTGTATAAGTCGGTAAAAACGTAAAGTTTTTAAGCATTTTTTCACTTAAAAGTGAATCAAGCGACTGAAAACTACAAAAAGAAATTATAAAAAACAAATGAATTTACCAAAAAAGTGTGTTTAAACACACCGGGAGATCATTATCTATCATGGTTCAAAAATTAAAAGGCAATTTCTGAATTATTTGAACAAACTTTGCTAACTAAACTTCTTTTCGACATCGACATCGTTAAAATATAAGGAAACGACGCCGACGACGACGTGTTTATATATATTTTAAATGACTATTTTTTGAAATATATTTAAACACATCGGGAGATTGCTATCATTGTTCGAAAGTTAGAATATAATTTTTAAATATTTGGACAAGTTTCGTTTAAATATGAGGAAAAGCGTGTTTAGATGTGTTTATAGGGCACGTATTTTCTAAAAAAATCTTTAAACATATCGGGATATTGCGATCTTTCATAATTCGCAAATTAGAATGTAATTTCTGAATCTTTACCACACGTTTTGCTAAAAATAAGAAAAAGACGTGTTTATATGTGTTAAAACAGCTTATTTTTTCTGTAAAGTAAGTTTAAACACATTGGGAGACTGTTACCATTGTATGAGAGGGAAAATGCGTTTAGATGTGTTTAAAGGACTAGTTTTTCTAAACAGTGTGTTTAAAGACACCAGGAAATTGTTATCATGGTTCAAAAGATAGAATGCATTTCCTAAAATTTTCAGATAAGTTTCACTAAAATATAGGAAAGAGTATCGTTTTATGATGTGTTTCAATGGCTTATTTGTGTTAAAAGGTTTGTTTAAATACATCGTGAGATTGCTATAAAAGAACAAAGTTAGAATGCATTTTCTGAAATTTACGGGCACGTTTAACTAAAATTTACTGAAAAGACGAGTTTAGATGTGTTTAAACAGCTCATATTTACCAAAATAGTGTGTTTAAATACTTAGAAAGGGTTTAAGGTGCACAGCATCCAGTTTCACTGTATTAGACTGTCGAAAACACAATTTATTTGATAGAAACCTGTATAAATTAGTAAAAACTTCATGTTTTTATCATTTTAAACTTAAAAGTACATCCTAAAAGCAAATAATTATAAAAATCTATTAAACATTACGATGAAAACATAGGAAATCACCTGAAAACACAGAATTAAGATAAATTGCAATATAACTAACACGTTTAACTACGATTTCCACCGTATCCACCTAATTTTAGTACGTTTTTCCGCTCTTTTACGCTAGAAAATTAGCCTAGAGACACTTTACGCCGGTTACATCTCCGTCTCGGTCTGTAAATACTAGGAAAAGCACTAAAACCATGCTGAAGGAAAGGAAATAAACGAAATAAAGTCGAGCGACTCATCAATCAGCGAGCTACCGGCGCCAACAGCAACTTCGCCGCGATGCGCATCGTCTCGAAAACGTCGCAAAGTGCGTCAATAAAAACTGTGCCTGGCATGGATTTCATAAATCTTGCATGCCAACGCATAGAGGAAGAACGAAGCTTGGAAGAGACGGGTACGTTTCTCTTTGTACGAGGCATTGCCAGGAAAAGAGGTACAAGTATTGCGGAGTGGTTTGAGTTTTTGTTGTTGTCGTTGTTAAATTTAGGTTTTTGTAACTTGATTGTGGGAAATAATTATGTGTAGGAAGCGAAAATGATGTTTTACTGGGTGTATGTACTTAAACTACGAGTGAAATGTGCAATTTGCTAGATTAGATTGCATTATTACTGGTTTCAGCAAGATTCAGACCAGGATTGAATTCATTTCTACATGTATACAGGTTCATTTTGTTTGAAATTCATTATATATATCGGAACATTAAAAATAATAGCCCACATAACCTTAAATCAAAAATTGATGTCCCTTACTCCTACAGCGTTTATCTCTCAATTTCTCTATCGCAAGAAAGAATAGTGAAGTTCCAACAACACCAATAAAGACCGGAAACTTTAGCAATTGTCTTAAATAGAATCAAAGATATCTAGTAAAGCACGTTGCAATACCGTAAAGAAGTCATAAACATCAAGTTATTACAAATTATTATCATACCTATCCAATGATACAGCGATGAGACTGTAGACGGAGGCGGCGACCGAAACACCCTGGATATACGGCACCGTCTTACACATCAACCAGCCAAGAATCCATGCTGTAAACACAAATTATTCAATTATTCATCGAAAATTGCCCGTTTCACAAACATAATTTACAAAATTTACAAATTCATAAATAAGCAACTTACAAACAATTGAGCAATACATACAAAACCGACAAAATATACAAGATTCAATTGATACAAGACTCAATTAGGGCCTTAAGTCCTCATCGAATTATTGAGCAACATTGGCGTTGAAATAAGTTAAGTGAATTTGAGCGTCGGACGAAGTGGAATTGTTTAGACGCCATCAAATGCAAATGTAATTGCCACTGGCACGTTGAAGCGTGGAAGAAACGACATGAAATGGAACATTTTGGAGGGAAAACGGAGGATCGAAGAAAGGAAAAGGTTGGGGGTGGCTTGGAACAGTTGGCCGGGAAACTATCAAGGTCTGCTCCAGAAAGCAACACCAATCTTTGGATTAATCTTTATGGACGAACATTTTACGACCGCATTATGGCGTTACATAATGCACTTGTGCATCTGATCATGATTGATATTTAATGAGTTTTTTTGGTATTAGTGTGTTTGAACACATCGAGGGATCAATACCTTTCATAGTTATAAAGATTAAAAACAATTTTGAACATTTTGGGTAAGTTTCGGTAACATTTGAGAGAATAATGTGTTTAGCTGTGTTTACAGGGGTTAATTATTATAAAAAGTGTGTTTAAACACATCAGGGAGTCTCTATCTTTCATGGTTCGAAAGATAGAATGCAATATCTGAAAATTTTGAACATCTTTGGTTAAAATTTGAAGAAAAACGTGTTTAGATGTGTTTAAAAGGCTTATTTTGCCTAAAAAGTGTGTTTAAAAACATCTGGAGATCGTTATCTTTCATTCGAAATTTTATTCGAAAGTAAATATGCAATTTCAGAAAATTTTGGACAGTTTTTTTTAAAGAAGAAAAACGTGCTTAGATGTGTTTAAAGAGCTTAATTTTTCTAAAAAGTGTGTCTAAACACATCAGGAGACTGCTATCTTTAATAGTTCTGAAAATAGAAAGAAATTTCTGAAAATGTTAAACAAGTTTCGCTAAAATACGTTTTTAACTCTGTTTAGATGACTTAATTTTTCTAAAAAGTGTCTTTAAACACATCACAAGATTCACAGTTCTAAAGATAGAAAGCAATTTCTGAAAATGTGGACAAGTTTCGCAACATTTTTCATGATCTGAAAGTTTCTGAATATTTTGAACAGGTTTCGTTAAAATATGAGGAAAACATGTTTAAATGGCTTAATTTTTCGAAAAAGGGTGTTAAAAACACATCAGGAGACTGCAATCTATCATGGTTTGAATATTGACTCTATGCATCTGAACATCAATGGTATTTTTGGGAGTTAGAGGGTTATGGTCAAGATTTATAGACAGTTTTAAAAGTTTTTTTAATGTTTATATCTTGAATTCTAGAGAATTCTAATTCTTTGAAGAATTCTAAGTCTTTGAAGAATTTTAATCTTCTAAAGGATTCTAATATTTTGAAAAATTCTAATCTTTTGACGAATTCTAACCTTCTGAAGAATTTCATAATGTTCTGAAATCGCAAAACTAAAAATTAATGGAATACTGAAGGTCATAGAAGCGAAACCAGGTGATCTAAAAGTTTATGAGAGATGCATTCAATGGCTGCATCAAACTCGTTAAACCCCAAGGCAAATGGAATGAATGCGGGGGCAGCTGTGTTTTGCGCGTCTTTTCTGCATGAACAATGGGCGTGTTAATGGAATATCTCACTCGTTATCGAGTGCCCCTTAACCTTTGACGCTGGCGAGCTGCCGTCGCGGCTCGATGTAATGCCGCCACTGGTTGCGGTTGGTCTGCAGTGCTTTGGCAATCTGCGAAATTACAGCCCGCGAGAGCGAACTATGCGAGCACCCTTCAACTTCACCTTTCCGCGAAAGTTTTCAAGGTTCGCCGAGGCAGTGCTGCAATCTTTGGATCTTTGAATGCAGATTGCAGAGCGTCGCAGTGCTCCAAGACGGGAGAGGAGCAGGAGAAGTCCCACAAGTGGCAGACGTAGAGAAGAGGGCTGATGAGCCGACTGTGCTCCGTGCTCTGCAGCCCGTTTGGGTAGTCGGGTGAAGCTTGGGAGACCTGGACAACGAGGGAATCAGTGGGGAGCGGTGGGGTAGCGCGCAATCAAAGTGATCCGCTTTGCGGAACAATTCCACGCCTCGACATGGTAATGATTGTTGGCGATGCGGGTTTTTAGGTGGAGTGAAATTAGTGGAACGGTACAAGGTTTAAGGTTGAAGAAAGAACGGAATTGATGGCTGCGAGTACGGGTCAAATTCAATTCTGAATACATTCAATTATAATGATATGAAGGTAATGATCTCTATAGTAGGTATGCTTAGTTAGGTTCGAAGGGATGGAACTATCACTTAGATAAGACTATTTGATGGAATCAAGTAGTTGTCCTGTCACGGTCGCCAAAATCCGTGGTAAAATAAAATAGTGTTGATGGAGAATTTGTCCTGTCACAGTTGCCAAATACAATTAATGATTTGCATATTAGGGATAAAGGTTCAAAGCGATTCCTCAATCATTTTAACTGGTACAGATATCTATCCTGGGAATCTGAAAAGTTGTCCTGTCAGGATAGCCAAATGGAGTAAACATCCTGTGGATCAGTTTACAAAGATTCGTTGGAGATTAGAGCAGGACTATATCCTGATATCTTTTGAAAGTGGAAATGATTGGGGAGAGTGATTTCCAGCTCATAGTTATCCTGTCATAGACGCCAAATATCATTACCATTAATGATCAGCATATTTGGAATATTTAGTACAGGTCCATAGGAATGGAACTATCACTTAGATAAGACTACTTGTTGGAATCAGAAAAAGTTTTCCTATCGCAGTCGCCAAAAACCGTAGTAGTGTGTGTTCAGATAACTTTTACAGGTTTATTTGGAGAGAAATGCGGAGAGGGTTGATGGATTATTTGTCCTGACACGGTTGCCAAATACAATTTAAGATCTGCACATTAGTGATAAAATTTCAAAGCGTTTCCTCAACCATTTTAACAGGTACAGTTATCTATCCTAGGAATCTGAAAAGTTGTCGTGTCACGATCGCCAAATAGAGATTGACAAACATCGTTGGGATCATTTTACTAAGTTTAGTTGGAGAATAGGGTAGGACTATATCCTGATATCTTTTGAAAGTGGAAATGATTGGGGAGAATGATTTCCAGCTCATAGTTATCCTGGCACACTCGCCAAATATCATAACCATTAATGATAAGCATATTTGGGATATTTTGTAAAGGTCCATAGGAATGGAACAATCAAGAATACTTGTTGAAATCTGAAAAGTAGACCTGTCACGGTCTCCTAAAGCCGTGATCATAGTTTGGGTTTAGATAACTTTTACAAGTTTGATTGGAGAGAAATATGAAAAGAATATCACGAATATCACGACTTATATGATATGCATATTAGGGATAAGGGTTCAAAGGAATTCCTCAATCATTTCAACAGGTACAGTTAACTAACCTGTAGGAATTAACAAAGTTATTTGTGTCATGGTTGCCAAATGGAATAAACAACGCCGGGTTCATTTTGCAGGTTCATTTTTGTAGGAATATGTTCTGATATCTTTTGCAGGATTAGTGGATGAGTTGAATGAGTGATTTCCAGTTCACAGTTGTTCTGTCATGGTCGCTAAATATACTGTGTATAACAGGACCCTTTAAACTTTAACATTCGCTGAAATCTATCTGAAAATATGCAGCACGTTTAGCTGCAAACTGCCTTTACAAACATGATGTTGATACTACGCACGATACAAGTCAAGTAGTAGAAAGGAAAAAAGGGCAGCCGGCGGCAGTGTGCCACACGCTGATGATGCTTTGTGCATCAAGGTCAAGGCCCATCGTACCTCTATTGTGCCCTTTGTTTAACCGACAGGATCAAAGTACCAACCACACGAGCCTCTTTATTCTCTAGCTTTCATGGAATCGAAGGAAATACTGTAGGTGAGTAAGGTGTCTATTCCTTTTGTGCCCCTTCAGCTGTGACTTCTACAACCAAATATGGAACTACTGTTACAATAAACTCTAATCAAACATGTAACAATTATGTTACAAAAAATAGAACTACTAATTTAATTAGTATTTAATCCAAAATGTTCCATTGAAGTGGTTAAGTGGATACTAATTCAAATGTTTCATTCCAATTCCAATTTAGGTTGTTAATCAATTCGGCGCATTACATTAATCAGCCGGGGTGAAATTTATACCCTCGCTGAAATATAGTGGAGTGCAGCGGTTTGGTCATGACCTGCATTGGGTCGAGTTGGCAGCGACTTAAGTGGTTGAAAAAAGGTGAATAATTTGAGTGCATTGTCAGATCAGCACTGGGCTGGCACCACTAATCTGGGTATCAATTTATAGCGTCTCGTATCTGCAGAAGAGAGACTATTATTAATTTTGAGTGTGCGGAATTGTTAAATTCAAATTAGAGAAGATGTATTCGTATATAGATGAGTACATGGGCAAATCTAAATTAAAGGAGTTCTGTCACGGTCGCCAAATGTGTAGATTAAAATAACTTTTAAAGAGAAAGTCTCTCCTAACATACCCTTAAATAACTTGAACTATATCAAACCAGAACAGTCCTTAGTTAGTCTAAATTGAATGTATCCTGTCATAGTTGTCAAATATGTAGATTCAGGTCAATTTAAAAAAAAAATTGTAGAGAAGTGGAAAGTGAACTACATCAAATCAGAACAATCCTTCGTTACCCTAACTTGATCTAAATTTAATGTATCCGATCACGGTCGCCAAATGTGTAGATTCAAACCATTTTGAAGGAATAGTGGAGAAGTGGGAAGAGGTGTCTCTCCTAACTTAGATCAACAAGTCTGAACTATATCGAAGTAGACCACTCCTTAGTTTACCCTAACTTGATTTATATTTAATGCATCCTGACATGGTAGCCAAATGGGTAAATTCAGGCCACTTTTACAGATTTGTATAGAA
This sequence comes from Mimaenictus wilsoni, assembly GCA_027575185.1. Taxonomy (NCBI): domain Eukaryota; kingdom Metazoa; phylum Arthropoda; class Insecta; order Coleoptera; family Staphylinidae; genus Mimaenictus; species Mimaenictus wilsoni. The sequence continues at coordinate 38,767 of JAODAC010084111.1, read as the reverse complement.
GCGGGAAGAGGTGCTCTTTCCTGACTTAGGTCAACTAACCTGAACTACAAACTATAATAACCTCTGTAAACCTAATCTAATCTAACCTAGTCTGTTAACAAGAAAGTCCTCTAATATATCTAATAAATCCTGTGTTACACTCAGATAAATCTGAATGCGGGTTGGTCATTCATGCTGCAATACCCAACTTGATGACCCATAATCAATCCCGGCTTTTTCCAAAGCCCTGGTCTCCGCCTGTCGGCGTGATGCACATCAACATTAGCTAACAATTTCCCGCTTTAGTCGAGTGGAATTCAAAGGGACAAGGTTAGCGTAATTTGTAAGCTTTTAACCTTGAAGCAGAGCACTGCCTGCTTTCTGTTTTTTCCCTTTCCTTCGCGTTCTGCTACCGATGCGATGTGCTCGACTGCAGCAGGATGGACGCGTTGGAATACATCAATGCGATTCCCACTCGCAAGACTGGGCGAGATGAACACATTAGCTGGCGGCCCCCATTAATAATAAATTGCGAACGCCTCGAAGAGGACGCGGTCTCGATCTCGGTCCATGCCATGCTGCCCATGAAGTCGCGAGCGCGGAACAACGAAGATCGGTCGCTGCATGTCAACTTTAATTAATCGTCGGGCGTTGTCAGCGCGCGCTGAAATGATTATAACAACCGCCACGTGATGACAATGACAACCGAGTGTATGTTGTCATATGTGGTTGACATTAGTTTTGTTATGAATTGCGTGTTGCTAGCGTGCTTATAAGTTAGTAGCATTCTAACATTGATCTCGATCTGATTGCCTTCGAATAAATGGAATAGCATTGGACTAGTGACATACTATTATTATAATATTTATCCCTTTCATATTGTCTATCTATATTCCTATTATTAGACTTTTTAAACATTGGCAAGCTTTGTTAAAAATGTCGTGTGCTGTCACGATCGCCAAATATTAGCAGATCTAACAGATGTATTTTTGTGAACAAATTTAAGGGCTAATAGAAAACGCTCTGATACAATTTATTATAATGGCAATGGACTAGTGACATTCTATTATTATGAACTTTATTTCTCTTCAGATTGTCTATCAATATTCCTATTATTAGACTTTATGAATATTAGTAAACTCAGTTAAAATTTTCGTGTCCTGTCTCAGTCGCCAAATATTGCCAGATCTAACAGATGTATTTTTGTGAAAAACTTAAAGGCCAATAGAAAACGCTGTCATGTATTGAAGGTTGGTTATGATACATTTTATTATAATGGCAATGAACTAGTGACATTCTATTATTATGAAATTTATTTCTCTTTAGATTGTCTATCAATATTACTATTATTAGACCTTATAAACATTGGTAAACTCAGATCAAATTTTCGTGTCCTGTCATGGTCGCCAAATATTAGCAGATTTAACAGATGTATTTTTGTGAATAAGCTTAAGGGCAAATAGAAAACTATATCATGTATTGTGGGTTGGTTATGATACATTTTATTATAATGACATTGAACTAGTGACATACAATTATTATGAAATATATTCCTCTTTAGATTGTCTATCAATATTCCTATTATTAGACTCTATGAACATTGGTAAACTCAGTTAAAATTTTCGTGTCCTGTCTCGGTCGCCAAATATTAGTAGATCTAACAGATGTATTTTTGTGAACAAACTTAAGGGCCAATAGAAAACGCTGTCATGTATTGTGGGCTGCTTATGATAAATTTTATTATAATAGCATTTGTTGTGAACAGCCTGCCTGCTGAAAACGTTGAAGGTCTTTTATTTTTGCCGGATCCGAACTATCCGTTTGTGGACAGTGATGATTGGGCTGCGGAGAGATGTTGATACTACGAAGTATGGCTTGTGACTAACTTTATTTACAAAAATGTTACAACACCTTGACTGACGTTCACTCCTCCAACTTCCCACACCATACAGCTCAAATTCGTACATCCACTTTTCTAGCCTACCCTCGGCCAATCCGGGCACATCCCGCCTACCACTCTCTCTCTCTCTCTCTCTCTCTCTCTCTCTCTCTCTGAAGACCTACAAGATGTGTCACGAAATGCCATCCTTAGGCACAGCTTTACCCAAACATTTGCGGTGCACATTTAGCCACTCTTAAGTCTAACCTACCCTATCAGAGGGAGGTTGTTAACGATAAGATGGTGCCACCGGACGTGCCTAAATAATTCACCATCGGATCTGCTACGCTTTCCAAAACCACCCAAATCGCCAAATGTGCACGTCGTAAAATATTTTTCAATTGCAGTCTTGATGCCCAAAAATCTGCCTTTTCCCTCCAATATCCAAACTGTCTATTGCCCTTTATAAAAACTTTAGAAAGACTTGGAAAACATACAACGACCGCGCACAACGGTTCTCAACAGCATTGAACTATCAGATTTCATAAACATTGGTAAGCTCAGTTAAAATTTTCGTGTCCTGTCTCGGTCACCAAATATTAGCAGATCTAACAGATGTATTTTTGTGAACAAACTTATGGGTTGCTTCATGATAAATTTTATTATAATACCATGGAACTCATTCTATTATTCTGAAATTTATTCCTTTTCATATTGTCTATCAATATCCTAATATTAGGCTTCATAAACATTAAAAAGTTAAGTTAAATTTAGTTAAATTTTTTGTATCCTGTCACGGTCACCAAATGTGACTACAGCTAACAGTGAACCATGTTAAGGTCCAAAGAAAACACTGTCATGTCTTGCGGGTTGCTTATGATAAATTTTATTACTATTTGGAAGATTATTTCATAACTTTAATAGAAACATTAAAATAATGTCATTACCCTGATGAAATGGAAGATGTAACACATTGTAACTGCGCATAATAAAAGTTAAGGCATAAATTGAATGCAAATCCGTGGAGCAAACTTGCTGGGAATATGCGAGGAATGAGATATCGCCCTGTTATGGATAGCACACGCGCAATAAAGCTGGGACTAGCATACAAAATAGCTAGGACATGCTGCAAAATTGATTTCCAACTCCCTGGACTCTCTCAGGCTCTCAGCTTGCTTGCTTGCTGCCACACCACCGCCACCACCAACTATGCCACCACTTTATTAAATTTACCTATTGATGAAATCTCTGCCATACCAACTCATGCATACCTTCGCATAATGCACGAATTCTATATCCATATCCCTATGGATAGGGTGGATAGGCGTATATTAATATGGTATTCATCTATATGGATGAAGATATAATATTTTTCCCAATTATTCTTTTGCAATTTTAGGAAAATTTCATTATATTTCAGGGGATATTTCACTAATCTTCAGAAATCGCATTTCAATTCGGGAGCCGTTGCAGGAATCGATCTCCTAATGTGTTTAAACACACTCTTTCACGAACATTAGGTGTTTGTGAAGAACTAAATACGTTTTCCTCCATTATAGTTGATTGAGCCTTTTGTCGTTTGTTGATAAAACATAAAACATTTATAATAGGTAGAAAAGTTAAGTTATTTAATTTAGCACAGTTAAAGATGTTTCTCTCTTAATTTTAGCGAATATGTCCTTAAACTTCAGAAATTGGGTGTTAATTTCCGAATCGTTACAGCAATGGATTTCCCGATATGTTTAAACATGCTTTTGGACGAACAGAAGACGTTTGTGAACATATAAACGTTTTTTCTTCTATATTTTTGCGAATATTTCCCTAAAACTTAGAAATAGAGTGTCATTTTTAGAACCATTACTGGTACACATCTCCCGATGTGTTTAAACGTACTTTTTCACTATAATAAGTCCTTTGTGATCATCTAACCAGGTTTTTCTATTACATTTTAGTGAATATATCCCTAAACTTTAGAAATCGTAGGTCAATTTCAAGAACCATTACAGGTTTTACGACATGATTAAATGTATTTTTTCGTGAAAATAAGCCGCTTGATGTCGGAAAGACCGAAATGGTCGATAGACAATAAAATATCTCAATTATTAAGCAACTTGAGCACATCCAAACTCGGTTTTTCGTAGATACAGTGAAACCGATGTGTTTAAGAGTTCTTTTTTACGAAAATAAGGCGTTTGAGTATATCTAAACTCGGTTTTCTCTTACATTTTAGCAATTATTTCCCAAAACTTCGCAAATCGAATATAAATTTCGGAAACTTTACAGATATGAATCTCCCGATGTGTTTATTAGTATCTTTTAAGGAAAATAAGTCGTTCAATTACAATTGAACACGTTTCCTCGTATATGTTTGCGATTTCTGTAAACTTGAGAAAGAGCGGGTCAACTCCTAAAGCCGTAACCGTTATGGAGCTATGCGTATAAACACGCTTTTTCGCAAAAATACCGCGCTTAAACACATCACTTTCTTCTCATATATTTTAGCGAATATTTCCAAAACTTCAAAAATAACATATCAATTTCCAAACTGTTTTATCTATCCATCTCCCGATGCGTTTAAAAGCACTTTTTCGCGAAAGTAAGTTGTTTGAACACATCTAAACACGTTTTATAAACTGTAATTCGTACACATTCATTTCTTGGTTACTTAAATTACTCAGAGTTTGATTTGGACTTTCTAAGTTTTTAATAAATAATCTTAATAAATATATTTAGTTGAGAAAATGATCAAATTTATGAAAATTATCTTCATTCTGAGATCTCTACCAAGATTACTCGCCTCTGAATGAAACGATAATAGCTCAAATTTTACCCACTTTGTTGCACCTTCCTTTGATCCCCTATACGTGTTGGTGCACCGTATAATTACGACATTTTGCCAGACGCCTGCAAAGCGGCACGCGAACCTACAGCGTGCCGCCACCCACTTCCACCAACGCCTCTACAGCCGGTTTGCCGCCTACACCGTCGCAACCTGCAACCGCTCGACGCGGCGTGGTGTGCGGCCACTTTGATATTGAAAACAAGAAAGGGTCGAATCCACGGACTAGGGGCCAGTGGGCCACGTTCACACGCACGTATACCGACGGTCAATAGTCCTGGCCCACACGCCGCCTCACGAAAACTACCCCCTTGCCCTTATAACTACCCCATAACCCCCAGCAACCTCACTCATTCGTGTTGTATTCAAACAACCTACCTTAATTTAGTGAATCAGCTGGCGAATGCGATTTCAAGTGTATGTTAAGAGTTTGGTGATGGCAACCGGTCGACAGGAGGTGTAAGGGGTGGTTATGTACCTCCGTATGCGTCTGCCAACGAAAACAAAGTCGACGGTAGATGGCAGCGGCACGTGAGCCAGCTACTTTGACCCAGGTCAAATAAAACTAGGTCATCGAGTGCGAGCTTAGGTCGGGGGCGTTGAACTAACGCGGTTCGCCGCCTCCACCGCCCCTACAACAATTTTCCATGGTTGTTTCACTCACTCTAGTAACTCCACCATTACAATCTAGTATCATGTGTTTAATTTTTAATACCAACATGAAATAACCAATAATTTTATTGATTACACTTATAGTTTCTGTTTTGAATGGAATATTAATTGATTTAGTTTACTTTGAAACTAGTTTAAAGCAATTAAACAACACATGATTTATTAATGGTGCAGTTCATTTAACTAACGTTCCATTTTATACTGTTTAATTATTGTATTGTTTGTTGAAAAATTTTTAACCATTTGGAAATACCAGGAAATTCTTTCGAATTATTTTCTATATTCTCTCGATTCATTCTTCGATTCAATTTTTGATAAATTTTCTTGAATTTTTGTATTTTTTTTTTCTCACGGAAAAGTGGTTTGAACATATTTAAGCATGTTTTTGTCTTAAAGTTTAACGAATATTTCCTAAATCGCGAGTCAATTTCAGAACTGGTAAAAGTATGAATGTTTAAGCGCACTTTTGCACGAAAATAAATCGTTTGAACAGATTTATACAAGTGCTTTCTCTTAGATTTTAGGGAATATTTTTCAAACTGCAGAAATAGCCTGTTTATTCCCGCTTCTGGTATCTGGTATATAATGTGTTTAAATATTTTTTTTTACGAAAATAAGTTGTTAGAACACATTTAAACTCGTGTTTGTCTTCTATTTAAATGAATATTTCCCAAAATTTAAGAAATCACGTGAGAATTCTCAAACCGTTACAGGTATGAATGTCTCAATGTGTTTAAACACACTTTTTCCACGAAAATAAGGCGTTTGTGCGCCTGAAAACAGGTTCGACAGATATTTTCAGATAAAAATATTTCCCATATTTTCGACGCATTTTTTCAATACATTTTCCGGAATAATTACATTTCTCTGTTTTGATATTCAAATGAATGAGTTGAGGAAATAGAAGTTTGACTGATTGAGTGTGATAGTCAAATTTGCGGAAACCAAAACTTTTCAAGGTTTCGTCGTGGCAGTACGGTGCGGTGTAATCATCGACAATTTGGTCTGAATAATTCGGTCGATGGTCGACCTAGTTACCTGAAAAGTTCGAACATTAGGCCGAATTTAGGTGAAGGTGCTGGGTAGGCAGGTGGGTTTATATGCTAGAAACGCGTTTCGCGAACGGTGGAAAAAAGAAGGTGATTTAATAGCATATGCATACCAAAAATATTCATATTTTTAAAAATTCGAATGTAACAAAAAATATATTCCCTAAATTTTCTATGAATTGACTTATTTTGATTAAATTATTCTTGCTTGCATTATTATTTGTTCTGATTATCAAATAAAAACCATATTCATACATTTAAATTTAAAAAAAGATCCAAAAAGACGAATAAAAGTGAATTTATTCTTTTTATATTATTATTTTGCTTATTATAAGAAAACACGTATCTGAATTTACTTAAATTATTACTACAAACAAGCAAAAAAACTATTTGCTTGTTTATAGTAATAAGAAACGATCTGTCAACTCTTTTACTTCAACAAAACTTCATAAAATTTTATGTTTAATTCATTTAACTATTTTATTATTGACTTTGTTCCGTTCCGTCGCAGGAAAGTAATGTCTTATTTGTAAGATAATCCCTAGCTAAAGCTTGCCGCCCCATAGTTCATAGTCGTTTTTCTCCCTTGGAAAAATATGTTTTTATGAGTGGTGTTTGTCATAAGGAAGCGCGCTGAACAAACAAGAGTTCACGACGCGACGCTTTGCGATGCACCATCGCCGCCGCCAGTATGGAGGCGGAAAGCGGCAAATGTCAACGACCTATGCCACCACCGCCGGCGCCGCCTCTAGCACATGCTGTGCATCTAGCACGTCGGAGGTCAGAGCGTTCATCCTGATGCATTCTCGCCGGTGCCTATTTGTCTCTTTTGGTAGACGTTCGTAAAATGTGACCTAAGCAAATATTATCAACTCAAAGAAATCTTTTCGAAACCATCCAAACATAATCTAGCGTAACCTGAAGTAATCCGAATTTAGCCCCAAGCAACCTAATTCGTAACGAAATGCCTAGTTCTATTTAATTCACCTTAATGTTATCTAAACTAATCTGATTCAGCCCAAACCAAAGTAATTGTGTGCAATTCAAGCTAATTCTACCTAATTCCACCTAATCCGATCTAATTCAATCTAACGCAACCTTTGGTAACATAACGCAAATTAACCGAACGTATTACGAACCTATTGCAATCTAACTCAACCTAATTCAATCTGATTCAAAGCTACTGCAATCTAACCTGAACTAATTCAACCTGATCGAAACTAATCCAAATGACCCAACTGACCCAAAGTAAACCAAACTAATCTAACCTAATTCTATCTAATCTAATGCAATTGGAACAGAATTAATCTGAAGTAATCAATCCTAATCCAATCTAATTCAACCTAACTCAGTTTAACCCAGTCTAAGGCTATCTGACCAAAACGAATTCAATGTAACACAACTTAATCAAACCTAATCCAACCTAATCCAACCTAATCAAACCTAATCCAACCTAATTAAACCTATTCCAATCTAACACAATCCAACCTAATCCAACCTATCTCAACCTAACCCTACCTAATGCACCCTAATCTAACCCAATCAAACCTAATCCTACCTAACCCAACCTAACCTAACCCAACCTATTCCAAACTAGCCCAACCCAACCCAAACCTAACCCAACCTAACCCAACTTAATCCAATCTAACCCTACCTAGCTCAACCTAACCCAACCTGACAATATTAGCTAACTTAAGCTGATCTATCCAAACCTAAATCAAACGAATGAGACGAAACCTAAAGTATAATATTATAACTATATTATTATAATTATTATAATTATATTATAATTATATTATTCTGAATTACCTGAACAATGTCACCATAGAAGGATTAGACAAATTTTATTATTCCATAATTACCCCACGTGTATTTAATACTACAAAAGACATGAATTAGCCAAGCTTGATTGAATTTAACATAGACCTTGGAAACATACGAAAATTAGTCAGGAAACGTATTTTAAGCCTCAACAAGTATAATGTCTCCCGGCTACGTGGCGACACGACAAATTATTTCCGGTCCTTGGGGTAAATGACACCAAAAATTCCACCTGGTGGTCGTAGACTAACACCCATGACCTCGCTCCACAAACCAAAAAGAAGCTACCGCTTATGAAATGCAGTCGGCAGATACCCCAAAATCGAAAATTCCGAAATGCCAATAAAATTGCCGGTCCCCGCAATAATTGCTCCCGGTATGGTTGCGTGCGCATCGGCAACATTGCGCCGAACGCCTCTAGTGTTGCTGGTGCGACCTTGGTCTAGATTTTCGGGGCATTTCCTCGTTGTTTTTATTATTTTCCACCGTCTTTCCTTCCCCCATTCCGACCCCCGTTTTAGCTGCCTTTAGCCGTTCGCTGCTACAACGGAATGCCGTATAATGCGGTTACCTACACCGCAAGCACACGCAATTTCTTTCCGGTTTTTCGGGGGAGGTAGGCGTATGTGGGTGGGACGATGTACGCAAAAATGCGAGAAATTTGCCTTCCGGCCGGTCGAAGTAGGTCGTTCCGGTGTGTTTCGAGCACGTGCAATCTACCTCCTTCCATCGGTTACTTTACCACCGGCCGCGACGCCGGAGTTGGATGGTGGAGTATGTTTTGATGGGCTGAGGGGTTTGTAGGAGGTAGACGTTGAACGTACTACGACGGTACGCTCGATAAATTTGTTTGGGTCGGTGTACAGCTGTTTTAAAATCCACGCTTTGATAAGCACGGCATAAACATGCATATATAATTGACTTCACGTGCAACTTTTCCCTGATGAACTTATGTCTTCATGGCCTCTCTTTTTTAGAAAACACGATTTCATTCGATGGTTGATCATTTCGCAATTATCATGGCAACCATGAATATATTGCGTTATTCGGATGTAATAAAGTCGACGTTTTGTGTGCGTAATGCACACGGGGGAATGAAATATGTTTGACTTTCACCCGCGTGGCCTACTTTCCATCAGCATGGCGGCGGTGCGCGTGGGCGGGGAAGTGAGTAGGGGGCGGCTATAGCTCGGGGGCTGTAGGTATAACGTGTGTACTGCCACGCCGCGCACTGCGCTTTGTAGGTTGTATGTTAATGGCGGGTAAATCAGGTCATTTACTTACATATCCTTTTTCATGAGGGGTGCGATGTGGAGGCAACTGAGTATATTATTTCAAATATTTGATTTCTCAAAATTTACTATTACAATTTAATAATTAATTTCAAATTCAATAGGAACTCATAAGAAAAAGGGAGCTGTTATGTGGTGTTCGTGGTTTTTAATATCATTAATTAATTTCCCGGTGATGCGTGGGACTTGACTCAACAGGATCTTTTCAAGCTAAATTCCTTGAGTTTAGCCGATGCGTTAAGAACCGCTCACCCCAACGATTGGGTTCACAAAGCATATGGTTTCGAACACCTCAACGTCTTTATTAAAAGGACATGATAAGAATTAAAAAATTTAGCAAACACTTGAGAAACTCACCAGAGGAGAAATAGATGGAGGTCTGCGTGTATTACGCTTTTATAGTAGCGCAACCCTCTCCCCCATTGCTACTGAGCGCATCCCCGTGGCTTTAAGAATAATTTTCGAGCCTGTCTTAAAATAAAATAGCATCGGTGAAAGGTAGGTGAAACATTTCTCTATCTTTTCGTCAGTAGTTGATGTTATGAGCTGAGCGGTCTGTTCCCAACACGGCTATTGGTGCACTTGATGCCAGCGGTACTCGCTTCACTCGGGCCTTTAACAGCGCGTGCCCAAAAACGCCGTTTCCACATTTGTATCGTTAATTACTATAATTGCATAGTTTTACTTTAGTTATGTGGTCAAAATCACTCTCCTTTTTTTTTGGTTTTGATAAAATTATCCCGTCTAAACCATTGGAACTAAATTAACATTCTTTTAATTATTATAAATCCGTTTGATGTTAATCCTAAATAAATTTTACCTAGATTATGTCTGATATTATAGATTCCCCTCTACCTTTATCCAGTAGATTTCTTTTCCTTTCTCCTTTTTTCGCAAGGCACAACCGATAATTTGCATTTTTTTTGCCATGACTAAAACTACCCCCGAAAACGTCGCCGTCCGCGTCGGGAAAGCTTTTCACTTGTTTTACTGCCTAGCCTAGCCACCCAACAAACGACCACAAAAACCCTCTACAACGTATACATTATTTTCGCCTGTAAAATATTCACTTTCCCCGGGTTCGAATGGCTGCTCATATCTTGCATTAATGGCGGAGGCGCCGGTGTCAACGCATCTAAATTCGCTTGACTAACGCATATAAAAGCACATATGCCCGCAGCCTTCGGCGATCAACATGATAGTAAACTTTTCGGTCTATTGCCTAGTCGGCCTCTTCTCGGCTCTCGCCTTGCGTTTGCCTGGCAAATAGGACAAGGATGCCAATTTCGAACATCCTAATTGATTTGGCTAATCGCATGGAACGAGAGAGAGAGAGAGAGAGATTTGTCTAATTCGGCCCCGCTACAACTTCCGCGTGGCCTACAAACACGATAAACATTCTCGCTTTGCGAATATTTCGATGAAGGTTGCTAGGCTAGAAGAAAGAATACAATAGCGTTAGAATGGGTGTAATCTTGTGGTCGCATGCTGTTTCTGTGCCGGACAAGTGGGCAAACACTGTTGGTGTGAGGTTTAATCGCAGTTCGCCAATCGCAGATTGCGCAGTGCGCGATTAAAATGCAATCTGCAGTGCAAACCTTCATTAAAATCTGATCCTTCTGGTGTTACACTAAGGGTATGAGGGTGACGGGGACGAGAAGTGGGGCATGAGGAGGTGCAGGGGTGTGAGAGGGGAATACTTGGTGGGAAATCGTGGTGTGCAAATGACGGTGGAAACTTGACCTCATTATAAAACATGCAGTGTTAGTTTTTCTGTGGTGGATTTTTCCTAGTTTACCCTGATTTTCCTCAGTCTTCTCTTCCTTTTCTATCTACAGAACATCACTTATTGTCTAAGCAATTAAACAAAATCTGAAGATGTTTGTTTCTTTGATGGACTGTAGCCAAGTTGAAATAGAAAATTTATTGTTTCAAGGTAATCCAAACTAAATTATGGAGGTTGTCGGTTCTAATCCGGATGGAGGCATTACCTTTTTTAAAAATAATTTCACTACAATTTAGCATCAATTATTCAATATTCTATTTCGAGGAATTTTCATTTTAATTTTCCAGATTTTTAAATATATTTTGAGATAATACTGATATTTCATGCTTATTTAAACTATACATGGTTAAACTAAAGTTGTTGGTTCAAATCTGGTCGGAGGCATTATCATTCAAATTTAGCAGCTGTTATTTTATATTCCATTCTAAGGATTTCTCACACTTTACATCGATTTCTACGTCGTAATTTTCTGTTTTTAATATATTTTCAGATAATATTTTCTAAACTAAAATATGGCGGTCATTGGTTCAAATCCGATCGGAGGCATTTTCTTTTCTTATTATTAGATAATAATGACTTTTGACTTCCCTAAATTAGAATATAGTAGTTGAAGGTTTAAATCCGGTCGGAGGCATTATATTTTCTAATGTTTTCCAATTAAAATTTAGCTACTGCTTTCAATGTTCCATTGTGATGATTTTTCATACTTCACTTTGATATTTGCAGAACTTTACAGAATATTTGTTTTTTATCTATTCTCTGATACTATTAACATTTAATAAAATATGGATTGTAAGTTCAAATCCGGTCGGAGGCATTACTTTTTTTTCCTACTTCTGTTTTCAGATAATATTGACTTTTCAAGCTTATCTAAACTGGAATACAGAGGTTGAATGTTCAAATCCGGTTGGTGACATTATCTTTTTTTATGTTTTTTCATTCAAATTTAGCTGCTGTTATTCAATATTCCATTCTGATGATTTTTCATACTTTATTTCGATTTCTGCTTCGTACTTTTCTATTTTTTAATCTATCGGTTCAAATTCGGCAGGAGGCATTACATTTGCTCATTTTTTAAATATCCACTTGGCGTCAATTAATCAATATCTCATTTTGAGGGGCATTATCAGTAATAAAAGACAAACTTTTTTAATAATTATGTTCAAATCATTAAATAGGCAACACCTTTAGAACAAAATTACAGAAAAGTCGAAAATTAAAAACAACTGAAACGTTTCCTGATAAAACAAATTGTATAGAGAATTTTAATATTCGAAACAAGAGAAAAGAAACATGAAAAACAGGAAGAGAACCGAAACTAGGTTAGACTGCAATAAGTGTAAAACGGAGGCGCGTCAAGTGGGAATGTGATGAACACAAAGTGTGTATACTACGATTCTGTGAGACATTTGCTAAACTAGGTTAAAGCATGCAAAATTGAAATAAGGAAGTAAAAAGAGTATAAAGGACGTAGGCTTGAAACATTTTCTTAGGCTTGAAACTTTTTTGTCTCATGGAAGGCTTTGCATTTGGAGGATTTGCACAATATTTACTTAATCCTCCCTCTTCCAACCGTATGCAAATATACCCTCAATGAAGACCAAATTTGTCACTAATCAAATGAAGAAAGAAATGACTGAATAAATCAAATCTTATTCTGGAAAAGTTTTGATGAAATAAAGTGTTGAGTTTCATTTTTGTCTATCTATTAGCAGATTGAATTGAATTTTATTGATTTACATACATGATTTTTAAAGTCTCTTATCAATAATTCACATCTGAAAATTTAAAGCCCTATAAAGTTATAAAGTTATCCTCTAAAATGACAAAAAATAACAGAGAATTTGAAGAAAATCTGAAAGATAACAAACTTTGGAATAATAAAATTATTACAACCTTGATTTTAATTATTCTCAAAATAGTTAATTGTCTTAATTATGTTTTCGCATGCGTTACTCTCGCATCTGCACTCAGGCGTGACCTTCTCGGCTCTTCGTCGAGAGCCCACGAGCGAAGAGCTTTTCCAGCTGAAGCACTCAACAAACTCGAGCTTTCTGCGTGTCATTGAGGCGTCGTTGACATTGAAAATCTTTCGCCGAGTGGCCGACGTCCACTTCATTCAACTCTTGGAAAACCACAAATTAACATCCAGAAACGCATACAGTCCATGATTAATCTCACAACTATTACGTTCATTTAATTTTGGTTATTTAATTTTTTCTAACAGTTACTTAAGTTTAACTTAATCTAATCGTAAGTCGAAAAATTTAGATGTTTTAGTGTACTTAATTGACTAATTATATATAAGAAAATGTTTCGCAATGCTGCAAAGAGTCACATAAAAAATTATACCTATATATGGACTTCACGTACAAGAATTTTCAGTCAAGTTGATGTTGGACAATGCTGACACTCCCCATGTACGTATCGAATATAAATCACAGGTACTGCATTCAAAAGTCTTGTAGCTAGGTTTTATTTAAAAAACCTGGTATGCAACAGTAAGTTGTAGATAAAGGCCGACCGAAAAATTACAATGAGAACGTCAACTGTTCGTTTTGTTAACGTAATTTCCAAGTTGTCTCATGCCTGTAAATAAATTCGTCGTTTCATATTCAAATTCCGACTGCAATGAATAAGGGTTGAAAGTGAATACTGAGGTTTCCGTCCCTTTCGCCCTATGCAAAAAGCCACTTTAGATGCATGACTGAAACTTATTTCATATTCAAATTTACGTTTCAAAGTCCTCCACCCTCAACAAAAATGTTTCATAAAAGAAAATCACATTTTCACAATAATATAATTATATTAACAGCTAAATTTACGTGAATTATAATATTTAAGCACAACTTTCAAATTTTAATTGAATTTTCCATTTTTTAGTTTCAACAAAAATGTTTGAAAAAAGAAAATTTGTGAAATCTTGAAAAGCTTCCGATGTCATAAGGTTATTGTTAACGTGATCCGAAAGTAGCGCACGTCGATAGCAGTTTGTCGGTCTGGTGGCGGCTGATGATGGCGTGCCGCCTCGTCGCGTCCGCGATAAACGCAAGTTCAAGGTAAGCTTCGTTATAAAAGATTTGAAAGCTCGTCTATTGCGTCTCGTTGAGGCGGGTTATACTATACTAAAGACGGTGAAGGGGGGGGGGTGGTTGGTAAGATTCGTGACAACCGCTTTCCGATTCTCCATAGTGCCACGTGGTGCAGTGCGCGTGTGGCGCCGATAAAAGTGGTTTTCAATAAAATTCCTATTACATAAATCGCCATAAAGTTTGCTGTTTCCATGGAACGTATGCAGGAAATTTTAACATAGGCGGATTTTTGGATATTTTGCATTTTTGGCGACCGTGACTAGTCTTTGAAGAGAGGATTGATATTTTTAGTTACATTTATATGATGGTTTTGTGGGTAACGAGCTGGTATACCTAGTATACCTAGTCGTTTTTACGTGACAGATATCAAAAATCTGTACAACAACAACGCTAGACTTTGATATTTCGTTCCTTAAACCTTTAAACGCTCCACCAGATTATGTATGTTCTGAAAAGACTATGTTACGCGGTTATTGCGGTTTTTATAAACATAATTTATTTCCCGGTGATGCGCGGGACCTGACTCAACAGGATCTTTTTGCTAAGTTCCTTGAGCTCTCGCGACACAAGTTACACAGTTACACACACAGTTACACCGCACCATTCGACATAAGAATAACGAATAAGAATAAATCCCGTTAACACAATTTATTTCTATGTATGTACTTCACGTATAAAAAATTTCATTCAATTCCGTGTTGGACAATTGACACACTCTCCTGGTCAAACTCACTTCCAAGTTGAAAGTACAAAACATACGATGTAAAACAACAAAACGTCTTTATTGCAACAATAAAATAAACACAAAATAAGTGTAAAAATACAAGTACGCGAGACAACTAACCAGAGGAGAAATATGCCTAGGACGGCGCCCCAAGTGGATTTTGACAACCGTGACAGGTCTGGAACGAGCACAGGAAAATGAGTATGGTATCTGTAGTTGTCCATTGATGATCTTGTATTTCCTATGGCCCTTATATGATCCGGTTGTGTTATGATAATGCCTGATAATAGCTTCCGTGACAAGTCAGTGAAGAGGAAAAGAGTATAAGAATAATTAGCCACCGTGTCAGGTCATATATAATATATGAGCCTTCATATTACCTGAGATTCTTGATCAGACAAGATTTTGGCACCCGTGACAGATCATTGAAGGATAAAATGAGTAAAAGAACATTTGGCGACCCAGACAGATCTTCACATTAGTTTGATTAATAAGGATACAACAGGTGATTACGCGTAATGATTTTTTTACGTGCCAGATATTTAAAACTCTTTACAATAAGGCTAGAGTTAGGTATATCTAGTGGCTCTGAATAAATCAGTTGTTCCTCAACCCCTTAGAGGTGCTACTGGGTTTTATATATTATCTGTGTGGCTCTTTTTAGAAAATCTGTTAATTTCTAGATTGCTATTCGACTTGAGGAGTTCATATTCGAAATTTTGGCAATCGTGATAGGTCTGGAAATAGCAAAATACATCGGTTTCAGTAATATTTGTTTCCGTGTACCTCTTCAGTGATGGGATTAATTTTGGCAATTTGTAACAAGGAGCCTAGTCTGGTATCTCTAGTCCCCCCCCATGATGAGCTTATCGTTTCGTTGGTTCTTTTGTGTCCCATAAGGTTATGTTCAGATTATTTCTGATCGTGTAAAATATTAGGAACTGTGTCAAATCATTGAAGAGGATAAAGAATAGAAGAATGACCATGCCAGGTCTAAGCATTGAAATGATTAATGAGGATTCAACAGGTGAATACACCTAATGACCGTGTTTCGTGCCAGATCGTGACAAAAAATCAAAGGTTATCAAGATCCCAAATCACTTAGAAAAAAATCAATAGGAAACTTTAAGAAAGACGAATCTCCAGTAATAAAACAATTGAATTATTTTATGAGCCACCTGTTAACCCAGTAGAATTAATCAAACTTTTTACAACCCCCGGTGCCGGCGCCAGCATTTCTAACATATTCCAAGTCCAATATTTCCAAGTTTTAGGAGCTTGCCTACGTGAGCTGTCATCGAAGGGAGTTGCTTATCTCATCTAATACCCCGCGAGAAAATAAAATGTCACCAAGCCTCCATCGCAGCCGTCGCCAAGCCGATGAGCGATCGAAGGCCATGCGGATTAGAAGTCGACCTGCTTCAGCACTTCATGGCGGGGAATTCGTGGGGGATGGCACTGCTGACCCAGTAAAAGTCTTGAACTTAGCGCGAAGCCCACCTGGCTTGACATACATACGACTTGCCGTCGCCGCCGCTCGACAGCACGTCCACGCACCGGCATATTGACCAGGTCACCGCCGGTTGCCGCCTCCCGTCTCTAGGCAAATGTCGTGCGTCGATTCGAATGCGATAAGCGCGATACCTAAGACAACGATGGCCTACTTCTCCACAGCCGTGCCGCCGAAAATGCGAGACGCGCAGCGATTTAATATTGATGCCTGGCCGGGGGCGGTGTGCCACCGCCACCATAGACACCACGACGAAAGAGATTTGCACTCTTGCACCTGTAGGATCGATAAATAACTCTGGGAGTGCGCTCGGCTGACATGTACTATCATTTACCATGAGTTGGTGCTAGAGGGGGCAGTTGAAGAGGACCGGTTCATGCGGGGACGGTATAGTGTAAATAAATCATGTGTGGTGTTTCCATTTCCATTTTCTAGTTTATCCTATCGATGGATTTATATTTATTTAGACATTATTATTTTATAACTTTGTATAAATACTTGTAGATCCATTTGCAGGGAGTTGAAATAGGTTTGAAAAACAAAAACCTAACTAACTCTGACGTATTTCTCCGTTTTCTTTTCTCTATTCATTTTATTATTTAAGTAAATTCGGATATACAAAGGATTAGACTATCAATCCATGGATTTTGGCTAAAAGACACAGTGTTCCGTTAGTCAGCAGTAAAAGCTTATCGTCATAAGGACGGGTAAGCGTATTCTGTTTCTTTTTTTCTTCTCACCATTTCTCTTATGTTTGTTGGGAGATAATTAAATCACAACAAGAACAGAAAAAACGCACGCACTTTTCAGACCTTTTAATTATCGCTAAGCTTACAAATGCTGGAAAGCTTTGATGAAATCAATTAAATATTCTATGACTTACTCAGGAAGAGAAAAGTTTATTAATTCATATGAATTAATAAACTTTGCTCTGCCAAACTAAATTAAATTAACAAACATTTATTTCTATTCTTCTTTTTTTTTTGTTTTTTTGTTTGTTTGAGTTTACCGAGCATCGACTACTACGGTCATTAGCTCTTTTCAATTCTTTTTCAATGTAATTAGTCATATTAGACGAGAATAGAACCCGGGACTTCATGATCAGTCACCGTAGACCAGACCACTGCGCCACTTGGCTGGACTTCTATTCTATTTCGTTTATATTTTTGTAAATAAGAACGAAACTAAGAACCTTAAAAAGAAACAGGAACTAAAACAGGAAATAATGAAATTAAATTAATTCGAGGTATTAGAAGAGTATTAGAAGCAGAAAGGGAGATAATTATACTAATCTGTTGTAGTAATCCAAATAGGACTCGTAAATAATTAAATTACTTTTAATTGGATAAAGACCACTTAAAGTTGGTGTAAGAACTATGAACAAAGCTAGTACATCTGGAAAGAAATTAATCTCTCGGCGGTGGTGGCGGCGTTGTGACCTGCTGGGGGTGTGCGACCTGATTACAGTCATGGGACTGCAACGCCACCCTCTCAATATCGCTACTGCCGCTTCCACCACCGCTGACCAGACCTATCACCATACGCAGGCCGCCATCCAGCATAACACCCGCTGCAACCTCACAACAATTGCGCGGATTGTGATGTTCCGCCGCCTCCAACAATACACGAGGGAAATAACCAACCGGCTGAAATTTGACAAGTTAACAGAGATAGAGGCCATTCTATCACCCAGATTGTGATTGTGGCGCCAACCACCGATGATAATTTGACTAATTGCATTCACCGACAGCAATTTACAAACAATTGTTTATTATTTAACACAGTTCTAGATAGGAACTGTGTTAAAATTGATTTGTATTTAGTTTGTTTAGCTTTGGTTCAGGATAAATTAAGATTAATGATGTTGTGACAGGCTGGGGTTGAAAAAAATGCAACCTGTCTCAGTCATGTTATGTTGAAGGTTATATTATAGGTTATGTTATATTCACTGGGTCGGTTTTGTTTGAATTGATTATAACCTCACATTACTAGGTTTGACTAAATTAATGTATAGGTTCTTCCTTATTTTATTTGATTAAGTCAATAAATCTTTCAGTCAAATTAATTTGCAATATGACGAATTTCAACTTTCCTGAGTTTGATAAACTTTCCTCCAACCTTCCAACCCTCCAACCCTCCAGCCCTTCCTCGAGTGCCTCCATTGACCTGAACTAACCACCTTCAGACCTTCACCGTAGGTGGTGGTATTTTAATTAGCTTTGAATGTGATTGAAATGGAAATGAGACCAATAGTTTTAGGTTGTTGTTGGTATTCCGTAGACCCTAAGATGTCCCACAAAGTTATGTACGACCTGAAGAAGTTATGTTCAAAAAATGTATTAGTTTGCAGACTACAATACTTTTTAAGGTGTTCTTATTTGAAATTTTGGCAATCGTGACAAGTCTGAAACAGGCAGGGTATATGAGTATCATGAAAAATTGTTTTCTTGAACCTCTCAAGGCCTAGAATCAATTATGGAAATGGCAGCATTGAAGTTCATAATAACTTCATGTCCGAATCTCGTTTTCTAGTATAGACATAGGCCTAGCATGATTTTGGCAATTGCAACAACAAGACCAGAGTCTGGTGTGTCTAGCCATCTCTGAATGAATCTATCGTTCCTTAGACCCTTAGTCGTACAAGGTTATGTATGATCTGGAGGGGGGTAAGGTCAGAAACTCTATATATTTTTAGCCTCTCGCATAGACATGTCCTTCAAATATAACGGAATAAAATTAGTTTCTACCCAGCTTCGACTTGTGTAAGTTCTATTCTACTACACGCCCGTGCCGTATTTTTTGCATGTTAGTTTTTATAGTTTTTACTCTGCTGGGGAACTCAGTAAAGACTTTTGAATAAGGTCCCGTGAACTTACAACGAGGTAATAATTTCGTTAAGAAGCGTGAGCGCAACCACTTATCTTATTTGATTAAGTCGATATATTGTTTTATAAAAATTCCTGTTAATTTGCACTATATCGAATTTTCCTCAGAATAAACATTTCTCCATCCCCCCAACCCTTCCCGAAGTACCAGAACTAAACGCCTTCGGACCATCAACGTAGCTGGAAGGTATTTGAATCGAACTGGAATGTGATTGAAATGGAAATGAGGCCGCGGGTTTTATTTTCTTGTTGGAACTCGTTCGTGTCGTACTCAATCGACCATCGACTGAACCGACTTCCTATATAAATCGACAATGCATCGATTCCGAGGCACATAATGGCAATTTAAGAGGTGTTCAAATATTTATCGGGTTTTTATGGTGTCAAACGTAGTACTTTATTTTTTTCAGTATTTCTATGGTCTAGAATCCAGGAAGTAGGTAAGTAAATCCAATACCATATTCATGACTTAAGTTCCAAAAACTTAAATGACTTGCACTATTCAGGAAGAATGTTTATCGATGTTTCGTGCCTCGGTCAGCTGTGGTAGTTTGTTGCCGTAATATATGTGTGTCTATCGAAGTCGTGCACGACCTACAGTGCAGCATCGCATTAAGACGATGGCGACCATCTTGTGCCAAAGCGAAAGCTCTCCAACTTCGCCGAAATGTCGTCCTTAAAATGCATTTGGCAAATTATCCATTTTGCGGTGGAAGTTTCATGGTCGTGCGACAACAAACACAAGCACTTGCCATGCGATGGGATGCCATAACGCAAACCGGGGAGAAACTTGCGCAATCTATGGGGACGCGGGGACGCGAATCGGGAGAGTTTAAAAAAGCGGTCAACCGCACCAAAGGCACTGAGAGATTCTGAGAGGGAGTGGGTTGAACGTGAGACGTACTTGACGTTAACGGCGATGCTTAGGCAAAAATTACACGAAATTGTCACAGTGACGGATTATCTTTAAATTGAGTTTGTTGAAGTTGTACAATCGTCGAGTTTTACAAGTTTAATTGTCGGTTTTTCACTATGTTGGAGATTACATCAGGCTTGGTACATTTTAAAGCTGGGATCTGGGGCCTCAAGTTGGGTTATCTCAAACTTGGATAGTGTAGGTTGAATTGTATTATTCTTAGAAAGAGGGTTTTGTTTTGGACGAGGGACGAGGTTAAGTCAGATAAAGTTCAATTAATTAGATTAGTTCAGTAGATATAGCAGGTTACAGTGGATTATTTAAGTGGGTGTAGGAATAAGTCTAAGAAAAGTAGGTGTAGGTCTAGGTCTTGATGTTAGAACTGCGAGCAGGAATAAGTCTGTGACTTGTTGTAGGCATATACACAAGCCTAAGTTTTGATGAGGGTCCACCCAAGTGGCACAGTGATATGCTCGATGACCACTGTCCATGAGGTCCCGGGTTCGACTCCCAGTGGGGATGCATATTAAAGTGAATTCTTCTTCTTATCAATAGCGTTAGTCTCTAATATGACTAATTAAATTGAAAAATAATTGAATAGAGCTAAGGACCATAGCAGTCGATGCTATATAAAATCAAGTAAAAAAAAGTCTTGATGTGGGTAAAGACCTAAGTGTAGTTTTAACTGAAGGTCTAAGGGTAGAAGTGTTTGAATTGGTTTATGTCTAGAAGAAGACATAGACCTTGGGTGTGGGTCCAAGCGTTTAGGTATAGGATTATGGGAAGGTGTTGATGTAGGTCTAGATGTTTATCTATTAGTCTGATTTTATGACTTCACAGCTTAAATTTGTTCTAGGTATACATTTTAGTCTAGGTCTAACTACAGGCATAGACATAATGGAAGGTCTAGCTGAAGATTGTAGTGTAGGAAGAGGTCCAATTATCGTACTCCTTCAGATCTGTGTCATGGCCTTGGCCTGAGTGTAAGTCTAGGAGTATAACCAGCAATAACGCTATGTGCTTAGCGCTTAATACAAATCTAATTAAATACTAAGTCAATGATCAATGATTAGAATTTAAAGAAATACATTGACTTTCTTTTCCCTTAATGGATGTTCCGATATTCAATCAACACCCATTTACTTTTTCCTTATCTCTCCAAAACCCGCTTGAATTCCAAACATTCCACCGTTTTTCTTTCCGCTCCAAATCGAAACACAATTCGTTCTACGACAAACCCAACAAACCCAAAATAAACACGAGAAACTATTACGACGAGTTCCGCCAGTTTGGTGTATCCCTTTAGTTCCCAGCTTACCTTGCAGCCGTTCCGTCAACCACCACCATGTTCCTTTTTTTGGGTGTTCTTGGGGTCCTCAGCAAGTGTCTTGTGCGCACTCCGTTAAGTGTTAGTGGCTGGAGTTTAGTCGTGCAGCCCAAGGACTTAAGGCGATTTGGAGCGAAATTTATTTCGGCAGGCTGGAGCTGAGTTCGCTCTAGTTGTTGTTGCATGATTTCGCAATCGACTGCGTACGCTATGCAATGCCTTCCACTAATCCCATCGCCCTGAAAAGCTTCTTGCAAGCTTTCGTGGAACATTTGCGTCGTCAAATTTCCTCACAACTTTCACTCTCTTCTTGTAACCAAAAAAAGGGAGCGTCTTAGGACGCTTCTACTGAATAATATGCTTAAAGGGTGGATTAATTTTTGATCAACATGTTTAAGCAGTGAAATTATAGATAAATGCATTCAAAATATAGATGAGGATGATCTTCTCTTTGTTTCAACATATCTCAACACATATTTGCTGTCCAAAACGTGATGTTTTTAGAGGTTAATGTTCTCTGCTAACCGTATATGTCTATCCCACACTAAACGCTGTGCCGCACCGTTTTGAGAGTGAGGGAAGCGTCACTTCGAAATACGACTCACGTACCTATCCCTGCAATAAGAGATAGAGAGAGAGAGAGAGCGATAGGGAGGGATGAAAGCTATACACCCAAGCGCTACCGTTACCGTGACGCAATGAAGCAGTTTACCCTCCACTAAAAAGCTATGACGTCAAAATTTAATGCTCTATTTATACTTCAAGAAAACATTATATCAAATTACTAGATAACCTGATAGACACGAAACTGTGAAATGTAATTATGTTGTATCGATATCTGTCACTATCAACTTTCGAGTTGGTATATTGAAACAAATACAATTTCCACCGCAAATCAGAGGATTCAAAATATCGCCGGTATTTCACGTCCGCATTTCTCAGGAAATGCGCCAAACTTCGACCGCCCTCGATTGCATCTGACAGGGAATGAAGCAATATTTTATGTTGTACACCAGCATACATGTCACAACAACAGATTTCGGGATGGCATCGCATGCAAAACATGAGGTCAAGGCTAGATTCAACATCATCTCGATGAACTGTAAACGATTTTATTTTGTTCTACTAAAGCAAATTTCAATCAACAATTTGATAATCTCGATAGGAGAGTATCGAAAATTGTTGATTGGAACTTTAATATATTATACTCACACCACCTTATCATAATGAGAAAATATCTTACATGAAGATGTTAGTTGGGTATCAGTTCAAGTAGGTAAAATTAATTTTGGTTAGTAAACTAATTATTTACACTCGATTTATAAAATAATTAAAGTGTGCTTTAGCGTGTGATTATAAAATGATCTCAGACTTAAGGGCGGAACCTCATTTACCACATAAGTATGTGACTGGTGATTTTTTCTCAGATATTATAACTCAACCCATTTTACTAAAAAATTAATGCATAATTATACATAGCAGTATAATTTTTTCATATTAAAAAAAAACGATATTTAAATTTTAAATGACTTATTTATATCGCATCGAGTTTGGAGTTGCTTAGCTGCGTACACTGTAGCGTTCTTAATTTTCACCAGAAACTAAAAAGCAAACAGTTTCTGCACAGATTATGAAATTATCTTGAATATGACGTCGAGTGTTTTTAAGAAAATGCTAAAATTATATGTTTTTATAGTGGTTTAAATTTTAAATGCATTTTTAGCATACAAATTCGATTTTAAAACACGAAACATATATATAAATATACATTTTTGCAAAACATGTTTAACGTCATATTCTAGAGAATTTAATTATCTATAAAATAAGTCATCATTTAGCCACATCAGTTCGGTAGAATTTTCTCAATAGTGTACGAAATCCGCAAAACGACGAAAGTTTGGTAAACATATGGATGAATTCACAAGTTCACTTTATGAGCTATAACTTCATAACTACTGCAGCTATCGACTTGAAATTTTGAGACAATATTCTTGAATAGTCTAGATATCAATTAACATTTAAAAATTCATAAACATAGTATAGATTTTCATATTAAAAAATGTTTAAGCTAACAAATGAAGCCTTAGATTGTGAGTTGCTTATCTGGGTACACTGTAGGGCCCAAAATTTTGATGAGAAACAAGAAATCAAAAAGTTATTGCAATGTTTATAAAATTTGCTTGAATATGACGTTTTACATTTCTAAGAAAAAAATATAATAAATTATTTTTAGATAGTTTTATATTAAAAATTTATTTTCGCATATAAAAACGAAATTAAATTGTGAAAAAGTGATATAAATAAAATATTTTTCAAAAAATAATTGCCGTTATATTGTTGAGAATTTAATTCTCTATAAAATGAGTCGTCATTCAGAAAAATTAGTTCATTAGAATTTTATCAATCGAGAACGCAAAACCGAAAAACGTTGTTTCGTCAAAAATGAGAACAACGCTAACATTAACTCGTGATAGCAATTAATATCAGCCAGTTTGTCGCCTACAAACAGCTTCCCAAAGTAGCACCTTGAACGTGTGGCTTAATGACTTAACGATAAACAGATTCCATGAGCATGGTCATGGTAATAATGACCCGTTCGATGTTTTGGCGTTCGCGTGCCCCTCGCCACCAATCGCCGCCCCCGCGAGTAAATCATTACGTTCGGCGCGGAGGCCAAGGTTACACTACTGCACCATTATGTTGTACACTTACATAATGCGTGGCTGTACTGCCGCCGCGCCGCCCCCAGATGAGGAAGACAACATTCGGATGACATGCGCTATCGAAACGCGTCCGAATCCGCCGGAATGCTGGCAGTCGTCCAGGCCGTATTAATGAATTTTGTTTCGCGCATTGTGCGAATCATTCTCAAGAGAGATAGGACGGGTATTGGTTGGTTGGTTGGTACATTCGTATGTGTATAAATGATACGTTGTTCTTTTGATCTTTTGGAAGGCGTTTATCGGTTTATCTGACAATAGTCAGAGAGTTGGTGTTGGTTTAAATTTCGGGAGATTTTTCCATTGAGTCATAGAAGAGGGGAGTTTGCTACGATTAGGAATTAAAATTGTCTAATGGCAGCATGCTTCTAGAATAACTTGGTAGAGTTGTTGAAAAATTCACACTATTAAAACTTAGGGGTTTGTGCCTGTCAAAGCGGTGACACGGACTTGACCTCCCGGATTGAACGATATATGATTAAACGTTGTATAAATCTAGAATATATGTTGAATAAGACTAGAAAGACCAAAACTAGAAGTGTTTCCCTTAAATGGACGTTAAAAAAATGTCCATAGCTGAAATGTATTCGCATTTAACGGCTACTATGTAGCAACGCATGTTATGTCATGTCGTTCAAGTAAAATTAGTTTATAGTCTATTACTACCCATATACCAAATTTCGTGCAAATCCGCCCATGTCTTCTCCTTGAGAAGAAGATTTAGAATTTAGGAAATTACCTTTACAGCTTTCTGTATCTTGGGTTATTTAAATTTAAGTAGTAATAAAACACCCGTTTGCTTGCTATTTTAAGTAGTCGTCAATATACTAATCACAACTAAACCCTACTAAACATGTTCTTACTCGTAAAAAACGTTTAAAACACTAAAGTTTTAAAATTAATACTTCAAACTTTCATGTCAATTTACGTAAACTCAATAGTTGAAAAGTTAAACACTCTCAAAGATTCAAAAACGAATTTAAAAAAGAAATACTAGAGTTCAAAAATTGCATGTTTAATATTTGTGTTGTTTCTTGTGTTGTTTCGCTCGAGTAAAACTAGTTTATAGTCTGATACTATGAATATATCAAATTTGGAGAGAATCCGTGATGTCAAGTCAGTATCCCCTCCTCTAGTAAAATTAGTTTATACAATGCGTATGTCAATTTTCATGCGATTTTGTGAGGTCAAGTCCGTGATTTCTGCCTATGAATAGAAAATTTAGTATTTAGGTAAACAAGCTGAAAGATTTATGTTCCTTTCCCTTTCTCAAAGATTAAAAAAATCAATGTTATCTAAAAATGTTACTTACGAACAAAAATATTAGACATGAGCGTAGCCGGCAAACAAAACACGATGACGAGTATATCAGCGATGGCGAGGTTCACAATGAAGAAGTTGGTAACTGTTCGCATCCGCGGCGACCGAAAAACGACGGCGATCACGAAGAAGTTGCCAACAATCCCGACGGCGAAGACAAGAAAGTAAGCAACGCAGTAGACGGCCGTCATCGCCATCGAGTGGCGGTAGAACATCTCGGAGGCGAAGACGCCGTCGGCGGTGGCGTTGAACCCCACCGCCGAGGCATTGCCGCCGAGAAAAAGCGCAGCACCGCCGGCGGCTGGACGCACGGCAATCTCGCCGCCACCACCTCCGACGCTGCTCTCCGTATGCGCCACGTTCACCACCTCGATGAGGTTGCCGAGGTACTCCACCGAGAGCATCGTCTCGCTGCGGTTGGCGGCGCGTTCGAGGGCGGCGAGCAGGTCTGGCGCCAGCTGGACGTCGGCCATCGGCAGGAGGTGGCAGAGATGCACTCGCTTCACACTTGGTTCATCCCGAGAAGTGCCCACTTGCTTTTTGAAATCAGTAAGTTTATACACAGATCCCCTCAGGATAGTTCACAGGCAAATGTTTGTTATGCGAAAATTTGATTTTCAGAAAGTTAAGTTATCAGAAAGTTTATGCGTGTTTTCAGAAAGTTTACGCGTGTTATCAGAGACGCAAGTTGCGCGTTCGACCGACGGCGGCCGGCGTTCGTTGGATTGTGCGGCGGCTGGTGGTGGCGATGGTGGTGGTGGCAGTCGGCGGCAGCCGGTGTAAGCTTCCACCTCCTGTACCGGCGCGGCGGATGCATCGTATACGCCGACTTTTCCGAGTTTTCTGAGGAGTCTGCGCTCGACTGGCGACCACAATAGCTGGGAATTATCTGTGCGTGTTGTTTATCTTACAATGGTGGCGATATTAAACTTTCTTTAAAAGGCATTTATGATGTTTTTTTTTCAGAGAAATTCACACAAAATTATTTGATATAAAGAGCATTACTTTTCTAAAGGATCAGGCTTATTTCCGAGAAAAATCAATTCCACTACAAATTATGTTACGCGGTTATCTCGGTTTTATTATCAAGATTTAATTCCCGCTTAGAATACGGGGTCTGATCTAACAGGGCCTTGCTCGCTCACTCAACTGATGTTGATGATGCACACATTTATAGTTAACAAAATGGCGTTTATTTATTCTTTGTACAATGTGTAGATGTCGACTAAACAACTTGGCGCCATACGTAAAAATGGTCCAAAATTACCACGCCATTCGCAACAAGCTATGACTGTCCAGTACCACAATGCCATCTACGCATCATATCTCCGTGTTTGGTTTTGTTTGTGAAGAGGTGATTTCTTTACCATACGCTCTAAGCTTCTGGAATGCTGATAGCAATTCCGTGTACAGAATTATAATGTAATAACTATTAATTATTGACGTTTCCCGCCAACAAATTTTTAAATGTATTGAAAAGATCCTTGCTCAAAACACCTTGAATTAAACCCCAAAAAGTGATTTAACACTTCGAATTACCTTAAATAATAACCTAATGTGATTGAGCCGTAAATAACCAGATCTAAGCGAAAATATACCCAAAACACATTAAGTCCCAATTGAATTCGAGCGAAATTTATGTCTGGATAATAACATTACGCCGATCAATCGCTCTCCACTCAAGCATTCCGCAAGGTTCTCGCCGTGACACTCACCTTTTCGGGTTGGCCACAAGAAGCAAGGACCTTCGTACATTTAACACTCGCGTCAAGCAGCATCCAGTAGCCACCAGCCAGCAGCAGGAGCTAATAAAAGCAATTTATTGCCTGGGATTACATTGGCAACATGCAAACATCTGTTATCGGAAGGACGAAAAGCTCCACACGGACACTGGAAATCTGTATAAAAAATTTGGTTATTTGCAGGATATAGTAAAAAAAATAAGATTACTTATATTTTTGGATAAAAAAGACGAGTGATAAAAATAAAAAATAGCCTATCTTTCAAGTTGAAACAATATACATATTTACAAAAAGAAAAAGTTAAAATCGGATTATTATTTTCTGAACAAAAATTCGCCTAAATTCGGCTCGCATTCACCAGTTTGCCCAAATTAAGCGCACGCGTAGAAGTTTTACTTTAAAAACGTCAGAACTTCATTAAAAATAACTTCAAAGGACCATAATATCGCTGAAAATATGTCGAAAAAAATATCAACCTGCATAAACCTGCGAAAACCTTTTTTTCTCACCCGTATTCGCTCTTTTTCATTAGAGATCAAAGCAAAGGGACAAAATGTGATTAGATTCTAAACTGAATATTCAAATATTCGCAATGCTTATTTTTATTTACAAATCTATGGAATTCACATTAAAAATATAAATGAAACATTATTATAAAAGATAATTTATTTTGGTTACTCTGCATAAAAAGTATACCTATAAGATATTATTGCACAAATGACACAAAAATAAATATTTCTTTAAAATCAAAATATACACAACTTATTCTAATATAACTAATATAACAACTAAAGGCAAGAAATAGATATACAAAACGCTAGATTTAAAACTGGTAACTTTCGCACGCGATTCGTCCATAATTACGACACTAGAAAGTTTTGGGTGGGGGAGCGGTAATTAGTCAAAGTATTTTTCGGGTCTTTGTGAGACTGATTGCTAAGTCACTGGTTATTTACTTCAAGGATTCAGCGGGCATGCCATTATGAGGCGTTCACTGGATTTTCGAAACGCTGGATTCAGATTGAGATGCGTGTGCGAGTGGATACGATGCAGGGGTTTGTGGCCACCAGTCGTCACATTTAGGATTAGGTCGTCGGACAGCGAACGTCGCCGATTGTAGTAGTTGCGAATTTCGTTTGATGATTCGTAACGCAGCGATTCGCGAAATTTACGCGGTGTTATTGATTGGAGAGAATCTTCGTAGCCACTAGAAATGTAACATTAATTAGGTTAGGTTAGATCTAGGTAGGTGGCATTGGTGGGGGTTATATAGGTTAAGTAAAATCAGAATCAGGCTTAAGTAAAATGAGAAATACGATGACGCGTGCACAGCATTCGCAGCACAGCTATGAAACTACTATAAACGTATTACACAACCGGTTTGTCTAGAACTATATCATCTACCAGTACAGCTATGAACAACCGTTGCCGTTGGATATGTATACCAGTACATAATCAAAATCGATTCTATAATTTGTTCATAGTACAACTGTAGTAGAAAAACAGACTTACTTGCTACTCTCTCCAGAAGAATGGCTCGTTGATAACCCACACTGACACTGAAGCCCATCTGCAATGCCCGAATCTTTACCACTTGAATGAAGGGAAGCGATGCTTGTTTCCAACGCGCCTAGGGATCGCGATCGCTCGTTGGCAAAATGGCGCGTTGAATATCGCGGGCAGCTAACATCGTGCGGGTGAAGCGGATGCGGCTGCTGAAGATGAAGATGTCGATGGAAGGCAGAACGAGGAGCGCCGCCCACATCGGCATCCTCGGCGATGTTGTAGCGCGTCGGCGGCGGTTGTGGTGGGCCCGCGCCACCGGCCATCATCATGCCCCCGCTGTCGTCGTCTGAATACGCGTTCGGAAAGAGTGCGCCCGGCTTGCTGCCGCCAAGGGTAGCTACGGGGAAACCGAGTCGTGCGCCGTGTGAGAAACTCTTCGCCAGCAGGCTATAGGCGTACAAAGGGTGGGGCAGGCGCATGCAAGAACAGAGAACAAACGTACCAAATACAACAAACTATCTCCTAAATCAATTACTAGATCAGAATATTATACATTGTGCATCATTAAATACATCATTAGAGAGGATATAACTTTCTGAGTGTGTTAGCTTCTCAACAAATTGATAGATCATTGAAGTAAATGGAAGAATGATGGTTAAATCATGATACCCATGAGCAGGATGGGACAGAAGAAGAGAAAGCCATTCATTAACTTAGACTTAATTCTACAGGAAGTCCCATAGAAGATATCTTTATTTTAAGAGGTCTGATCAGTGCCAGATCTGATTTGTGAGACGTCTAATTTATGAGAGATCTGATCTGTAAGAGTCTAGTTATGTTAGTCTATATATGAGCTCTAGAAGTTGCTTCAGATATACCAGAATCAAACTTCACAGGGCCTATTAGACTATTAGAAAATAAGGGAACGAAAGGTGAAATATTTCTAAGCAGGAACTGTTACATTCTATTCAAAGAGGTCTGATCTCTGAAACAACTGACCTATAAGACGTCTAGATCCGAGAGAGATCTGATCTGTCAGACATTTGATCCTGTAAGAGACTAGTTATGTTAGTCTATATATAAGCACTAGAAGTTGTTTCATATATACCAGAACAAAACTTCACAGGACCTATTAGACTATTTGAAAATAAAGGAACGAATGCTGAAATATTTCAAAGAAGGAATTGTTACATTCCATTCAATGAGATCTGATCTCTAAAAGAACTGATCTATGAGACGTCTAGATCCGAGAGAGATCTGATCTGTCAGACATCTAATCTGCGAGAGATCTGATTTATAAGAGTCTAAGGTATGTTTGTCTATTTATGAGTGCTAGTACAGATCAGGAGTTATTTCAGATCTACCAGAACAAAAGTTCACACGGACTATTAGACTATTCGAAAATAATGGAACGAAAGCTCTATGCGATGCGATCTATGCGATGCCTGGATCTGCAAGACGTCTAATCTGCGAGAGATCTGACCTTTACGAGTCTAGATATGTTAGTCTATATAAGAGTATTAGTAAAAATCAGAAGTTCTATCAGATCTATCAGAACAAAACTTCACAGGGACTTGTCTACTATTAGAAAACTAAAGAAAAGAAGACCAGAAGTATTTCTAAGAAGGGACAATTAAACATTTCTTACCGGTTCTTTTTACGTCGAATACAGATCACACAGATCGCAGTAGCTAGTGCACCGATGAAGACCACACAACCTAGAACCACAACCCCGATTTCCAAAGTCGACAGTATGACTCGTTGGCTCCGGAAGCGAATCCTTTCAATTGCTCCGCTTGCCAATGCCAGCACCTTATGTCCACGAAGTTGTTTTTCGATTTCCTGTTGCTTGGTCAAAATCGCTCTGGACATAATAAAACACAACTCACATACAAATGTAGAAATTTGTAGACCCCACAAATATATAAATATTAGGGGAGTAAAACATAAGGATACGTGTGACAATAAACAGTTTATAAAGGTTTTGCTTAGGAACTTCAGATGTTATCAAAAACAGGCCAAAAAGTTGTCTTTATTACTTACTCTTGCAATTCGACCATATCAACAACCGTATTCAACTTGGGATCCACCGCATAAAGATACATATCCGTCCTGAAAACAACCAATCCATTTTACAACCCTGTTCCCCGTTCACCCTTCCATCCCAAACCCCTTCCCCGCCCACAACAAAACTTCCACGCCATCCTCTTGCGTATGAGCTGGAGGACGTGGCGTGGGTGTTTACTTACGCCGAGTTATCCACTTGGTTCCGATCGAAATGCGGCTCCAGCTTCCGTACTCGCACATCGTAGCCGGTTGCGTTGAACAGCGCCCTAAACAAAAAACCCACATAACTTTGGCTCTTTAGCGTCATATCTCCGGAGAGAGAAAAGGTTTAGCGTGATAACTTACAAGGTGATATTCTCGACATGTTTTTCAACATCGGTGGGTTTCGAACCCATCACCATCACCAATTGTTTCTCCTCGTCAAGGACGTAGACCTGTAAAGATACGAGGGAATCAATAACTTCCGGTTGGTCTAGTGTTGGCAGGGTGATAAGAAAATGAGGAGAGAAGTGTGAGGTTGGTGGATACTTACGAAGACATTTGCAATGGAGGAAGCACCATCGTCAGCACCACGACGGTCCGTCGCCTTCACATCAAAGCCGAAGACTTTCCCGGCGTCCCTTGCAAAGCTGGCTATTGCACGAACTTGACCGGTGATTGGGTCGATCGCAAAGCGGCGTGTTTCGGCGTCGCCACGGCCCAAAATTTGATAACGCACTTCTCCGTTGAGGCCAAGGTCAGGATCGAATGCCTTATAGAGTGGGGCAAGGTTTTTATTAGTAGATATGATTTTATCTGATTGGTATCATAAAGATGTCATATTTTGATCTTACATAAATCTAGAAAGGAAGAGGTTAGATGTATTTACCTGCAACTGTATAATATGATAACCAAAATTTGCTGTAGTTGGAATAGCAGCCACAATAGGACGTCCACTAATTGTAAACTTCGGAACATTGTCATTAACATCCGTGATTCTGACAATCACTTTGACCTCATTTAATCCTGATGACAAATATCTTGTAGGCTTCAATGGACCAAGTATGTATGAACAACTACTTACCCAAATCCCCTAGCCTTTCATTCGTAACAGGATACACCATAACAGTCATATCCCTTCCAACCTTGTACTGATCCAGACGAATCTTCAACTCATAAATAGCTCCCACCTCTCTGTCTGGAGACTCTACTATGTACAACGTTCCATTCCGAGCATCAATTTTGAACATCTTTTTGGCATCACTTCCCTTTTCAGCAACAAGGCTATATCTAAGCTTATACTGCTTATAGGTATCAGTGACATTCAAAGTCAGTATCTTTAATGGGACCGGGACATTTTCTTCAACTTCTACCTCATAGTATCTATGAGCAAACACTGGTTGTTCTACAGCTTTGACGTCCTCAGCTACGTCAATCACATTCACAATTAGAAGAGCTGTGGAACTTAGACTAGGAGATCCTAAGTCTGAAGCCACAATAGTGACATTATGTGACTTTTGCCGTTCATAGTCTAGATGACCAATTGTTGAGATTACACCTTCCTTGGAGTCAATGGTAAACAGATTTTCCCTGTTCTTCTTATAAGGTACGTCGAATAATAAGAGTCCATTTCCGTTCCCTGTAAAGTCAGAATCATTGGCATAAACTCGGGTGATGGGTGTTCCAATCGGGGAGTTCTCAGAGATAGTTGCATAGTAGACAGGCAGCTTAGATGAAACAATCTGATGATTTGCATATTTCGCCTCGGTCTTCAGAGTAATTAAGTCATCATATCCATAAAAGGTTGGAGGATTATCGTTGAGGTCAATAACATTAACCTCGACGTTTACAGTGCTGCTGTATGACAAACCATTTTGTGGATTGTCCTGAGCTACGACCAAAAACGAAAATTGGTCTCTAGTTTCACGGTCCAACTCCCCATCCACACTTAGAACTCCACTGAACTCGGAGATCTTGAAAGGTAAGTGATCTCCCCGTATCAACGCCTTCAACTTATACGAAATATTAGCATTCTGACCAAAGTCTGAATCGGTAGCTTCAATCTTCCCGAGGATATCCCTAGAGTAAAGAGCCTCCTCCGCGTCAAAGGTATACCAACTCTTCTTGAACACCGGAGGGTGATCATTGACATCTTCAATCAGAATTCTAACCTTAATATAATCTCTTAATCCACCCTGGTCTGTAGCCGTCAAGTTTATTCTAAACTCAGACTCTGGAGGAAGAACCCTCGAAACGATGATCTCCCCTGTTCCAGAGTTGACTGTGAAGTACTGTGTCACATGGAAGGGATCACTATTCAACTCATTCGGAATATAAGTCTCTGAAAGCATCTCATACTTCAATAACGCATTATCTCCTGTGTCTTTGTCAACAGCTAAAAGTTTTAGAACTGGTGTACCAACTGCTAAATCTTCCGGTACCAAAATAATAGGAGATATCTTAGTTCTATTCTTAATCCGTGACTTCCCAGTAGAAAACTGAACTCCACTCAAGGCATACACACCAGGAGTGGTATCATCTTGGTATGCCAGTTTGTTTCCACTCTCGTCATATTCCCGAACTTTGACATTTCTATCAGGAGCTACAATCAACTGTTGGAAGATCGGAGGATTGTCGTTCTCATCATCAACGTGGATCAATAATTGGGACTCATTCTTGAGACCGCCTTTATCTTTGGCAACTATGCGAAGATTGTAGACAGACTTGTCTTCACGATCCAAGACGGAGATCGCAGAATTGAAGTGGATCTTTCCATTAAACCTATCAAATCTAAACTTTTCATTTCCTTCACCCTGAAGGGAGAGGGAGAACTGACCATTGGAACCAACATCTGCATCTTGGACATGAATAGGGAAGTTCATACTAACTTCAGTTCCACTTGCTGAATTCTCTTTGATATGACCCTCGTAAATGGGTTTATCAAATTGGGGAGCATTATCATTCTCATCGTCTACCAAAATCACAGCTTGGTATATCCCAGCCCCACTTATAGAACCTCGTTTAGGTTCAGCTATAATAGTCAGGCGATATGTATCCCTCTTCTCTCTGTCTAGAGCTTGTTGGGTGTACAAGGTTCCATTGGGATGAATGGCAATATGATCAGTGACATCCCTTTGGTTTGCTATGAAGAATTTCAGGTCTCGGAGGTCCCTACTTGTCAAATTTGACATCAGACGTCCTATAATGGTATTGGCATGATTTTCTTTAACGTGGAATTCTATGGGAGAGGTACCCCTAAAATATAAATGTTTATCAACATGATCTCCAAAAATTTGACCTAGAAAACTTACTTTAAGAACAGATTCTTATCCTTGGGATCAACAACATGGATTGTTACATTCGTAACAATGGACAAATCCTTATCATTGGTCACAACTCCTTCAAAATCATACAATACCCGTT
The DNA here is from genome assembly GCA_027575185.1 of Mimaenictus wilsoni. Lineage (NCBI taxonomy): Eukaryota > Metazoa > Arthropoda > Insecta > Coleoptera > Staphylinidae > Mimaenictus > Mimaenictus wilsoni. Next base: position 4,239 of record JAODAC010084111.1, on the reverse strand, counting down.
CATATTTCTTCAAATTTCCAATAACAGTAATAGTCCCAGACCGTTCTTCCACTGCAAAGGGGACTCCTTCATGGTAACTATGTAGAAGGTCATACAATATTCCATTCCTATTATCAATGTTTGCTACACGGATCTGACCAACACTTGTACCAACATCAACATTCCCTCCAACCCAAAATTCATAAGGTGCTCCAATGAAATTAGGAAGATCCTTATTGGTTTTATTGTTGATCACATCAATGGTTACAACAGCTAAGGCCGATCGCCTTTCTGAGGGGTTTACAGGTTGATCTGATGCTTCCACGAAGAGAAGGTGTCTTCCAACTGTTATAGCCTTAGGTGATGAAACCGTCAACAAACCAGTTTTCTGATCAATTTTAAAAGGGTATGAAGCATTCGATGATTTCTGTATCTGATAGTTGACCAATCCATTCCGACCTAGGTCTGGGTCAACTGCGTGGATCTTCCCGATGGTGTCATGAATACGAACATCGCTTCCCACGATAAAGTCATAGATATTATTGGGAAGGAAGGTAGGATTATTATCATTGGCGTCAAGTAAGGTTACTTCCACGTTGACATAGGAGGCAGAATCACGTTCTGTTACAACAGATGGTGTTTTCTCAATGGCGTATACCCGCATGGATAAAGAGGAACGTTTTTCTCGGTCTAGTATGGACTGGTCACGAACCTGTAGCAAGAAAAGAACTTTAGGAACTGAACTGAACTGAAAGTTCAGCCAAGTGGCGATGCCACTGGTCGATGACTAATGACCATAAGGTCCCGAGTTTGATTCTCGGTGGGGATACATCGTAAAGTGAACTCTTCATCTTATCAATAGTGTTAGCCTCTAATATGACTAATTACATTGAAAAAGAATGACAATAGTTGTCGGTGTTCGGTAAATTAAACAAATAAACTGAACTGAATATTCCCGAAAATCCCATGAAAAGATTTTGAAGACAACTTACAGATAACCATCCTGTTTTACTATCCAAGACGAAAGCCTTACTCTTGTCTTCCAACTGAAAACCAAACTCAGCATTGTCTCCTTGATCCTGATCATGAGCCACTATCTGAAGCACAGAAAACCCATTAGGAAGATTCTCAACGATGCTGATGTTGTAAGCTTCGGCCTCAAATTCAGGAAGATTGTCATTCAGATCCATTACTTCGACCTCCACCCTGGCAACTCCGGTTTTCAGAGGGTTATCCAATTGGGTTGCCTGTATCTGAAGAACAAACGTATTCCCTGGGAGAGATTTTTCTGATTCCAGGTCTATTTCCTTTTCTAAATACAATGTACCATTATGGGGATCGAGGTAGAAGAGTCGCCGATCGTTCCCGGCTATGATATCATAGCGAATTTCACTATCAATGGCTAGATCTTGGTCATAGGCAAAGATTTTAGGTTCAAAGATCAGGCGATGGTGAAGTTTTTCTCCCTGAAAGTACGGCATGTTTTAGATTTCCTTTAAGTCGGTTAATTTTTACTTAAAATTCTGTTGGCACTAAATTAGCGTAGTTTACAGTTAACCATAGTAAGTACAAACTATAGTAAGCTCATTCTAAGTAACAGTATTTCCGACTTAAGCCACGAAACTGAGTAAAATATTACAAAGTAACCCGCTGAGACGGTAATGTTAAGGTCAATTGTGTCAACAATTCTTGTTATTACTAACTGTATTTTGTAATGTAATCATAAGTAGGTTTTGCTTTAAAGTTACTTAAGTATCTTTTTTGTAATAAAAAAAATGACAACTGGATATGTGGAAATCTCTTCTAGGAAATTATACGGTATATTTAAAAAATATGGAAACCCCCATCTGATAGCAGATGATTTCAGGGAAAGTCGCATTAATTGCTACTCAGCAGACCTCAACTCAACTGACGATCAGCGGAGCGCGCAAGCGCAATGCACTTTCCGTAGCGGTCGAACGTAACGCTTGCAATCAGTCATAATAACAACGCGTTTCGTTAAGCTTCAGATAAAATATATTCAGGAAATCTACAGGAAACATTGGTAAGGAATTCCTGCCAGACTCACCGTAATCGGATACTTTTCCGTCACACGAGTTCGATAAACACCCTTGGTGAACTTCGGACTGAGATCGTCATTATCCAGGACAAGGATTTTGATCGTCGTGGTCGTGCTCCTCGGTGGCAAGCCGCGATCCTAGACAAATATTTAAGATAATCGAATTAATCATGAGATAACCGCAGCAAACATGCCAAATCGTTGCGTTTCATGGTGTAGAACATGGAATTTCTATTTCTATTGTTTCCGGTAAAAATGACTTAATGAACTCGTTGCACATGCATTCTATGTTGAATTTGTTATGTTATTGCATTTCCTGTATGTTTTCTTTTCATAATCAATTACGCTTTCTAAATAAATCAAGTTTTTTTTTTTATGCAAACTATGCAAATTTATGGATAAACAATTGTTAAACCATTACAAGAATGGTATTACAGGTAATTTTAGGTTATTTTAAGTTTATTGAGGTTAAGACATGATAGTGCTGGCCTTTTTAGGGTATGTTACGTTATAGAAACATTGATTTTTTATCACTTTTAGTCGTTTTAGCTTTCATCATTTCAGAAAAGGACTTATTTTAAGTTGTAAATTAAAAAAATCTGGACCAAACTAACAAGTATTTGATTAAAACTGTTCAAATTTCATGTGTTTAAGGAATACTATAGATTAATTCAGCTTTACTGCGGTGAAGACAAGTGAGAACAAGTCTATTTCGGTCATATCACGGCATAAAAAGACGGCATTTAATTTGTAACTTTAAAAAACTGAACAAAACTAACAACTATTTGATCAAAACAGCTAAAATTTTGCGTGATTAAGAAACTATATAGGTTATTACATTTCTGAGGTTAGGACAAGTTAGTACAAGTCTTTTTAGGTTATCATACGTCATAAATATACTGAATTTAAATTGTCACTTCAAAAGAAATGAACAAAACTCACAAATGTTTGTTTGAAACAGGTTAAATTGCATTAGTTTAAGGAACTATATAGGTTATTTTAGGTTTATTGAGGTTACGAGAAGTATTTTAAGGTTAGAATGCAGCATGAACAAATTGATAACATTTAAAACATTAAAAACAGAATAAAACTAATAACTATTGGAATATTATATTAAATTATGTAATTCATATTTCAGTGAACTTACAGAAGCTGTAACAGTAAGAGTGAACTCCCGATCACCATTATCATAATCCAATCCTTTTGCCAACATTAACAAAGCCTGATGACTACTGTCCAAGGCAAATTTCCCTCGCTCATTTCCTGCTGTAATCGCATATTGAACATCAGAATTCGGCGTGTTGGGTTTGTCGCGATCTACTGCTTTGATGCCTCGAAATATCGTCAAACCTGATTAAGAAAAAAAAACAAGAAAGACAATTTATCAATCAGGAATGCCTTCTCATATTTGTACATAAATGAAACAGATTTAAGAGTACAAATAAAATCACTTCAATGGCATACCAGCAGGTGTTAACTCATCAACGGTGATCTGATACGGCGCATTCTCGAAGCTCGGCGCGTGATCGTTGATGTCTTCCACATAAACTGTGATTGACAGCGATGATGTGATCTGTGGGACATTAAACTTTTCATTTGACACTCTATGCGGAAGTAATCACTTTACAGAGCTGTAATTCACAGTTAGTGATAACATCTGCTTTCATCTATGCATTCTTTGGGTTATTTGTTTACCCTTTTAAGGTTTAAAATAATTATCTTAGTTTATGGCTGTTAATTTATGATCTACGCGTTTTTCATTGAGTTTTTAAGTTTATTTTTAATTGAATTTTATATATTTCAACAAGAAGAACGAATTTATAAAGGTTTCTTTCGTGATTAATATCAATGTGAAATATTTACATTCTTTGAAACTCTTTAGGGGAAAACCTCATTTATGAGCAATATTTTGTAGAAATGGTCTTAGTCAATAGCTGTATTACTTAAAAATATTCTCCCATAATTTCAAGGGAATATCTCCTATATTTACGAAGTTATAGCTTTTACAATTGACTTATATATAGTATATCTTATGTTTAACGATGTTCTTCGATGTTGTGAACACGGTTGTGAAAATTGTAATGAACTGATATTGCTGCATGAAAGCTCATTTTATAGATAATTAAATTTTCTAAAATATGACGTTAAATGATATAATAGACAATCCGGCGCATACCATGCTTTTATGGTGGCGAAGCGCC
>JAODAC010084100.1:0-41855 GCA_027575185.1 Mimaenictus wilsoni | reverse complement strand
ACAATTTTACGATATATCAATATCGAAATATCGTCCTGAAAATATCGATATTATCAATATCGATCCTATCGAAACGCGATCTGTAAATGGGTTTCAGAACTTATTACAGTTACCAACAATCTACAGTGATTATTAATACACTCGGACTCATACAGCACTGTTACTAACCTGAATCTGTGATTTAATAGAAAAACATAATATTTTTATAAAATATAAAAACTTATTATTAATCAATAAATATAATGACAAAAATCGATATAAATTGTTACTAATATGGATTTTTCTAATTTTAAATAATTATTTAAAAAATAATAATTTTAATAATTTTAAATTTTGATGTTGTTATACATTAACTAATATTTTCGATTTTGTGAAAAATTGGTTATTAAGATACATATTTATAATAAATAAGGCGATTTAATTTTAGTAAATTTCGATTTAATTAATTATAATATTTATTTAATTAAACTGAAATCATTAAATATTAAATCGATTTCTTTATTTCTTAACTTTAACTACAACTTATTTTGGTCTTGACTAGAAACTATAATCTGCACACCGGCGGTCTCTATGAGTCTATATCATATATCAAACCGATGCGGTTTGTTTAAGTTTCAATCATGTTCAACAGATGGTGGTTATGTCAGTGTCATGTCAAAACGATATTAAACATTTCGATATTGATATATCGATATTATGAAAAATTAAATTATCGATAAATATCGAAATTTTGAGGCCGATATATCGATATATATCAATATCGATATTTTTGTGACATGTCTATAATCATGTTTAACTTGTCGAATTTTTTTGTGAATTGACTAAAAACATTTGAAACGAATAAGATTCTTAAATATACAGCTGCTATTAACCTCTTTATCTATTTATTTTATTTTCTGGCCATTTATGTAGCGTTTACATAGCTTTAGTTTGCATAGCGTTTTACATAGCTTTTACCTGTACTATACAATATTAATTATGTTAGTGTAAAACAAGCTATAGGAGCAGAATTGTAATCATTTAGAAGCAGGCTGTCCTCAGTTATCGCAGCCTGCAACTACAACAGATGTCTTGGATTGTAATTCCTATTAGATCGAGATTCCAATCATTTGGGATCTTTTTCATTATGCTAAAGACCTGGAACTCATTGTGTCCTTCGATTTTCCCGATTTTTATTTATGAAACCATTTATAAAAAACTAACTTGTCGAAGGTATTTGTGAGTTAACAAAATCAAGAAAAATGTTTGGTATAAGCAATATATACAACAAATATATTCACCGTATCGGTATCATGGCGCAGTCATCAGCGCGCCTGCATGTTGACCGACCTTAACATTTAATATTTTTATTCAGCACACAATTTGATAATTCAAATAATACAAATTGTAATTTTTATTTCCAGACATTTGCAATCATGAACGTTTTGAGCGCCAGTGTCCCAAAGTAGCGCTAAATAATGTACCGTGCTCCAATTTCGAATCAGAAATGACGTAAAGAGCAATTTAATAATTAATCTTCATGCCACTCGAAGGGTTCCGGTGGGTCGGGTTCCTTTTCCCCAGTCGGCGTAGGTACGTGCGCTGAAACGAAATTGAACCCGAATGAAAGCTAATTTTCCATTGTATGTCATACAAAGACTTTAAACTCGCATATGCAATTAATAATGTAATTAAATTACACAGGCGCATGAGCATTTGGCAAAAATTTTGGGCAAGCGCGCCTGTAGTGACCCGCCACGAAAGTTAATGCGTTACCTGGAACAAACTCGACGATCTCCTCCTCCTCAATCTTGAATCGCTTGAGCATAATGATGCCCCCATTGCTCACGTCTTTCAGCGGCACATGATTACCGTCGCTGACAAACACAACCGTCTTCAGCTGCGGCTGCATCACGCGCGCCGGATTGTTGATTATCTCAAAGTCAGCCTCTTTCTCCTTCTCCTTGTCCTTATCGTCCTCAGTCGAGGCCTTGGGTTCCTTGATTGTGGACCGATCCTTGGATGTGGATTTTCTTTCAACCATCTAAATAGCAAACACGGATTGATCCAGCGTCAGTATGAACATTAGGTAAACAAGCGAGTATTATCGAGTATAATTCCACAACCCCTGCAAACGACTACGGAATATCGTAATTAACTGTTATTAACTGGACCAGGACATTGACCACTTTAAGTTCAGCCAGATAATACATTTCCGATCTCAGAAAAGGCCACAGACGGTACGGAGGTGTTCATCAAGTAGTAAATACCCTACTTCTGCCCAGTCCAGTCGCGGTAGCATGCCAAGCGAGTTATTATTCAAACCAAGCGAGTAATAGTAAATACCGAAGATAGTAACAGGATCAGCACGTACAGATAATTGTAAATCAAGCAAAAAGTAAACTTTCAACTCACACTGGCAAGGCTCGTATCATGTCGGCTCCGACTCTTCTCATACTTCTTCTTCTTACGTGCCATGACACTCAGCAACGCCGTAGAATTTCTACCGACATCCTCACGTTTTTTCTCCTCGAGCGCGGGCGGGTACGCAAACGTCGACGGACAGGCGTTCGAGCGAAACTGTAGAATCGGCATGTTGAGATCGCGATTGAGTCCGATGAGGCACGTGGGCGTGAAGGCGAGCGAGAGGCAGTGTGCCATGGGATACCAGAACCAATAGTGCGTGAAGAGCATGGTGCCGACGCAGGCGAGCATGTTCACGTGGCCGGCGCGAGACTCCAAGCAAAGCGTCGTATTGCGCCCGCCGGCGTCGATGATGCCCTGCGCCAGGATGGCGCCGAATTTACTCATCACATCCTCGTGACGATCCTTGATCACGTCCGCGTACAGCTGACGCAATGACGCCGAGCGCGGGCACGTCTGCTCCGTATGCTGGATGCACACCATCGCCGAGGCGATGAGTGCACCCTGGCGCACGTAGTTGATGCGATCTGCCTGGATCATTCGTTCGAGGATGGCGATTGCCTCGCGGTCGCCGGTACCGGCGCAGGCGATTCCCAAGGCCATGGCGGCGCCGTAACGCACATGCGGGTGGTAACTCTCGGCGAGGAGGGATACCATGAGTGGGCATTGAGACGGAGTCCTGCAAATGTGAATAATAAAGAAATGATGTCGTAGTTGGCACATTGAAGAGCTGATTCTATTGAGACAAATTTAAATTAAATTAAATAAATGTAAATTTATGTATTTCGCACTTATGAGAAAATTTGAGTGAATATTCACACAAGTTCCTGGAAATGCGAATAACAATGAAATGAATGCATACGTGGCATATTTACATGCTAAATATATATCATTATATTACAAACCCAATAAATTACTTATGTAATTACCATTCATGAGAAACTATGAGAGTCCAAACAGTTTCTTGAGGACTGGGTCCTAGAAATGCGAATAACTATGAAATGGAAATTTAGTTAACACAAATAATTTCTATATATGAAATTTTCATTTTTCAAAAATTTTCATCCAATTCAATTCGAAAAATGTATATATTTAATTTTCTGGTGTCAGTGTGTCAAATTACAGGTTATCAAAGCAAAGAGTCAACGGCGCGTATATGAACACCAAATATGAACATATCTGGTTTGATATGAACATCCGTAGTATATGTGTATACTGAAATGTGTATATAATACAACAGGAGTAGAAAAAAAATAATCAACTTCTTATATCATAGCATAATAACATTAAGAAACATACAAACTTGTATATGTGTATTAAATTATAAATTTCAAAAAATCACGTTTTCAAAAAATACATATTTCTGCTTTTATTTATATTGCCAGCTATACCAATTAAAAAAACACACATAAAAACCGAAAAATCATGAAAAAAATAAATTGACGTAATTTGTGAAAAGCACTATACGCATTGGTGTATACAACCCTTGTTGCTCGTGTATGCTTGTTACCCGAACATCCGACTATGCGATAATAACGCGCCTTTACAACGGGGTTGACAAATTTCACGCGCATTTATCTTCTGTTTTTCCTTCTTTTTACCTTGTCTATCGACTTTTTACAGTTTGAAATCCTGCCGCTATCCTACTACCCTTCTACCAGTTATCCATAAATCCACATTTTAACAGATATTCCCTGATATTCATGTTTTACTATTCTAAACATGACAATACGCCTGTATCTCTGAGGATTGTATTCCATATGCGGGAAAACACGCGTGGATTTGCAGCATCAATTAAAAACTACGCAAATACACAGGTAAATATGGCAATTAGAAACAGCTGCATTACAGTATTAGTACATTATTATGTGCTATGCTCGTGTGTGTTTTATCACAGTTGTAAAAGCTGGCAAATAATTTCGAAATTATTACAGACGAACACAATCAATAGTGCAAAATGCACGAAACTAGGCAACTCGTTATGCTGCAAGTCATTAAGTAGATGGAGCGCAGGCAAATAATAAGCATACTCCTGAAATTGGTAATGGTCCAGTTTGGAGGGAACATTTTCTAATAAGGATTGCTATTATAACAATACAGATAAAACGTGTGAAAATACGAAATAGGTTACGTCGAGTGGGTATATTTTGCCCACGCGAATATTAACAACCACAATATTTGTGTATAGAGATATGCGTGTATAGAAATGGGATGCAATGCAATTTATAAATAAAATATAAAGATTTATAAATCTCCGGGTTTGTGATTTATCTCGCTTATTCAGGTGCACATTCATACGCTATCAATTATTATTTTATTATTGAGTGTCTTTATTCAGATTTTGATGGATTTTTTTGCATTGTGTTTCTGTTAAATCCATTAATCATTTTTAATCCATCAGTTTACTAAACTAGATTTATTTTAGTTTCTATATGTTTGGATTTTATTTGATTGTTTAATTAATTAGCACTTTTTTGGTGAATAGTGTTTATTCAATCATTGTTTTTTTCATGTCTAAATAAAAATGGAATTAAATAGAATAATTAATACATCCATTTTCACACATCTTTGATTTTTTTTTTAATTTAAATTTTTAGAAAATTATTTAATACGTTAAATTACGTCTAACACAACTTTGATAAGTAGGAATTGACTCTTCCCACTTCTCCGAACTTTATCAAGGCTGATAGTAAGAAAATTCGGCAAGTCTATGTATTGTAGGCTATTTCCTTCGTTTTTTTATGAGTGCGTTTGTCTCAATTGTAAAAATAAGATATTAATGTTTAAAAAGTTAAGCCATCAGGAAACGCGCGACATATTGACGATCGCGTTACTAGTAGATTAGTGCTAACAGTCGGTAAGAATGGGGAGCAGGTAATAACACCGAAAGAGACTTAAGCTGTAAATTCCATAATCACATGGCGTAAACCAAACTTTTAGTCTTTCAAGCGTGCAATAAAGAGGACTGAATGTTTCCAGAAACTGACCGCGCTAGGAAATGAGTGAGACTGTCCATCGCGCTCTCTTTCGCTACCACCCAGCATGGAACTCAACTTCATCGAGCTGCACGCTGGCTCGTCCAGCCGGCACGGCGCGGCGCGTCGCTCTGCAGCTGACAGTGCGTGTCGCCGGCGTGGTTTCTTTGTCATATATATTAAAAGGAGTATGTAAGGAAACAGGTGGTGTCCCAACTGCTAAGAAAGATATGCCAGGTACAAGATATTGTCCAGCATTGTCGCTCTCTCTTCTGCATATTTCCACGGAGTCAAGCTGCCTTATTATCCACATGGCAATTGGAAATTTACTTATCGGGGAAAATATATTAATGTGTCAGATAATTACACATTAATCGCTTGTATTTCCTCACGATAATTTAAACAGTCAAGTCCAACAAGTGAGAACATACCAAAATAAAATAAATCTATCATATTTTCTTCTCGAATTCTATAACATCAGAACCAACAATTTAATGAAAAGTTATTAAAAAGCGTTTCAAAGCCCTTTTTTTTTAAAGAAATTAGTATTTGGAAAGCATACCTTCAATAGCAGCGCAGTGGTTAAACCATGCTAGTACTATGTCTTGACTGAAGACCATTCGTCATAAAATAATTCTAATTCAATTTAGCTCTTTTTAATGACTGCACTATACCAGTTTCAAATGGTAGGGTATTTAATTTTACAAAAAAAAAACTTTATTTTGCCCTCTAAAAGGTTAAGATTCAAAAGTCATAAATTGAAACTATACAGAACATAATAATTCATAAATATTTTAATAACTTTCTACATCTGTGTTGATATTATACCAGTTTTCCATATACATTGTTTGGATTAATTTGACTCGCCCTATCTGCGCTGTCATGAATAAATTATGGTATAAACCGTAAAATGAACATTTTCCTCTCTATAACGACCACATTGTTTATAATAATAGTTGTACTGAAGCTAGCTTCAATTTCTTAATAGTAATGAATTTGTATTTCAATTGGCTACTAACGATATTAATTCGAAAATTCAATAATAAGTAAATTTGCAGTATAATTTCAAATTTAAAAAATGTGCCCATTATCTAATTTCTATTCTTTAAAATATTAATCCATTTTGATCCTTACCCGTCGAGATTTGATCCCGGGGCCTTCTGCTCAATATGAGTTAAATAACTTATATTGACCAGAATTATTAATTTAATACATCTTCTTTTACAATATATTCCTTGCAAATTGTATAAAAGCTCATAAATTCTCCTTTCAACTAATAGAATAATAATACTGAATTTTCAATAAGATCTACCATTTCCACCTACCCTTTTAAGACCATTGCTAATCTACATGGAAATGTTTAAGTGTTTTGCATTGATCAAAACCGCAATGTACATTTAGCTATTCAATAACTCAATTGATGCTAATCCAATCTGGAAGATCGTCTTCGGGTGCTTTCATTGGCCTCAGCTATCCATCCATCTACGAGAGTATGCGGTAACGCGCAGCGCGCTTTTGATCACACGCCAGATTCGCAGCGTTTTCTTTCATCCATTAGATGCGACAGCCACGCCGGTTTGGGCAATGGCGAAATGTTTTCGGCGTGCGAAATCACGCGAAATTAAATTATTGGGTGCGCTACGCCTCCCTTCCACCCTCGCACGACTTCATCGAACGCTTTCCTTCCACGAGGATCCATCTATTCGGATGGAGCTAATTCCATTTTCGTCCCGCGCAAGCTGTCCGAGAGTGGCGCGGGGTTTTACGTAGGCCTGGGCGCCACCAAAATGCCGATTTAATAATATTCCAAATTCCACTCGCTCGTTTTCAATGTGAGAGTAACAAACATTCCACGCCGCAGAAAAACATAAAACCGCATTACTCTGAAAAAATCTCTGCAAAAATATCCAATGATGGTATATACACCCTGACAGGATGGTATATGAAAAAGCAAAATCAGAATTGTTTATTGGTGGATTTTCTATATATTGCACAAAGTTATTCTTTGTAACTATAATCATAGGTGCTAAATTGTAAAAATTAACAACTAATTCCAAGTTTACTTCTTAATTCTCAAACTTTCAGTACCAAACTTTCACAGGTATTAACTATAAAGAAAATATAAATCTTCCTAGTTTCTAAACAACTTAATCACTCGTCTATAAATTTAACCAGTGGGACAGAATAACAGAAACTGACGACACTAGTCTAAGGTCTTAGGATTGAGAAAACATCCAGAAAAACACTTCTTTTATTTTGCCAAGATAATCTTTACTACTTCCACATATTCTAAGAGATTTATGTTCTACCCGGTATGTTGCCTTAATCTGCCTTATCAAGTTTTATACCATCTTATTTTTTATAACGTATTCAAGTTAAACTCGGTCTCTTTCAATTTTAATTGTGAGCGATGCGGGTATTTGGTTGCATTTATTTAACGATGCGGTTTTATAAGGATGTTTGTGGTCAAACTGTAATAAAAATGGCGTATATGCTCAATAACACGAAATTTGGCGTGGGGAGCGTGAAACGTGCCAACCGCAGTGGAAGCTCTTAATATCATTAGCACGGAGGCGACTTATTAAGAACGGCTTTTGGTAGCCACAGAGGGTTGTGTGGCGTATGCACGTCGCATATTAATTCCTCCTGGTAATATCAAAGAACACAAACGTTAAACAACTTTAAAAATAGACACTAATTGATTCTCAATTCAATATACAGAGTTGCAAATGTACTTAACCCTTTCATGTTCTAAACAAAGTTCATTTGAAAGGAAAGAGGGTTCGCTGGCAATTATGTTAAAAGGTTACTGACTGTCAATATAGGTTGCATATGTTAGAAGGAGAAGCTGATTAGAAACTATTTGTAAGTCATGTAAAATTGGGTTGCCTATGTTTAATTATTGAAATATTCAAGAAAACGTAGATTAATATTAAAAAGGTGGGATAATCTTAAAAAAATAATAATACAAGAACTTGTAACTTGAAAGTAATAGCTCGGTCTTACCAATATGGGTTGCCCATATATTTATAGGACGTTAGAAAACTATGTGTAAGTTATGTATATTGGGTTGCTTATGTTTTATTCTCGAAAAATTCAACAAAATCCTAATTTCTTAACAAAAAAGGTATAATTTTGAACTTTTTAAAAAAGGAACAAAATTTTAAATTAATATCGTTTAATATCTTTACAAACTTGAACCGTGAATACAAGAACTGCAAAGTTGAAGTTAAGAGGTCAGTAATGATAAGCATTCTTGAAAAATCAGCAAAAACTTTATTTAATAAGAAAATAAATTCAACAAAACTTTATACAATACGAAGAATGGTTACAAACTTGAGAAGTAAACAAAAGAACTTCAAAGTTGCCATTTCTCATTGAATTGCGTTGTTTCAACATCTCACTTAATTTTTGCCGAGTGTAATAGCAACCTAACATAAGGACAACCCAAAGTTTAATCTTTAATCCTTCCTAGCAACTTTACAAAAAAAAGTTATTTAAAGCAATGATAGTTTACTAATTCAACGCAAATCCCTTTAGCATTGTAAAATTTTCATACAGTTTCAAGATGATTTAGAGAAAGTCGATTTTCTACAAAGTTGTATGCGCCAGCGTAATATTTAGACGGATATCCTTTCTGTTTCAGGATATTGGCCCTTCGGCGTGATTTGGTGCAACGTGTACGTGACGTGCGACGTGCTGGCGTGCTCGGCGTCCATAATGCACATGTGCTTCATCAGCCTGGACCGCTATCTCGGCATTCGCAATCCACTCAAGACGCGACACAGCTTCACAACGCGCACGGTTGTGCAGCGGATCGCGCTCGTCTGGCTGCTCTCAATGCTGGTATCCAGTTCAATCACAGTATTAGGTATATGGATTTATAACACGTACTATGTGCGCATGGTATACACTCACTCTTGTCAGCGTGCAACGTTGTCTATGAATTGATAATTTCGTATATTTTATTCATGTGGTGTTCTGGAGATATTTCACTTTGCCAATTTTTTTTGTCTAGCTTGGTATTAATTACACTTTTACACTTCTAGGAAAGGGGAGAGAAAATTCAAGAGGCTTTTTTTGTATACTTTCATTTCTACTATAGACAATGATTTAGAACATTGACGTTAAGCGTCGAACTAGGATACTATTTACAAATATCCGAAATTTCCCTTCTGTTATAACTTTTAATAAAAATTTTAAAAAAAGTTCATTATTACAACAATTAGCCTAAGAAAAAATGCATAAAATGCACCATCAGTAAAGAGCACTCAACATTATGAAGCAAAGAGTAAAACCTATTAGACTAAAACAGTTTTTGGCTCCTCTGTTTGCAACTAGGAATAATTAATCATAAAAACATCATGCCACAACCGGACATATGCGTGATCAACAACCGCGCCTTTTTCGTATTCGGCTCGCTGGTCGCCTTCTACGTGCCGATGGTCGTCATGGTGGTGACCTACGCGCTCACCGTGCAGCTGCTTCGCAAGAAGGCGCGCTTCGCCGCCGCCCACCCGGAGGCCGACCAGTTCCGCCGCCTGCCGGGCCGCTTCATGGCCAAGCACCAGCATCAACAGCACCACCAGCCGCCCGCCACCCCCTCGTCGGCGTCGACCATCTCGACGCACACCATGTGGCGCTCGGCAGGCGGTGGCAATCTCGCCGAGAGGTGAATTTACATTTTGTTACCTTAGGAAAGTGTCGTATGCGAAGATTTTGACAAATTCAAAAATAATCATGTATAACATAAATTTGTTGAGGAATTTTGAAAATGTTGAAGCTCTTGCCTATAAGCACGAGTCACACTCGTTTAAGAATGGAATTGACAAAGCAAATAAAAAAATCATACATAGTTAATAAATTTAAAATAATCTAGCTTTCAAAAAATCTAATTTTTAACTCTATCATCAATATATAGTCATTGAAAGACAAATTGTTGAATTTTGGGTTAGGATACACCCTTAGAATTCAAAAAATTAAATGTACATTCTTACGAGTCACATTCGTCTTAAAATCAGTTAGGCCAAACACTATTAAAAAAAGATCAAAATTACTTATGAAAATAAAAATAATCATCATTTTTGAAAATTCAAAATTGTAACTACTTTTATCAATAATTGTTTTTTAAATATTTTCATCAAAATATAAAGATAGAAAATGAAATTGTTGAATTTTTCAGTTAGGATGCAACCCTAGAAAACCAAAAAATCGAAACTTTAGCTAGGTATGTTCTTCTGAATGCTGCAGATCCAACAATATGCGAATGTCAGCATCAAATCCACAGCTCTCGTATACGAATGGCGGTGGCTCATCGCTGGCAGCGAGCAGCAATGACAGGACAGCAGGGGGAGGCATTAGCGTTGGCGGCGGCTGTGGCGGGCACCGCGACCAATGCACACAAACACCCGAGAATATCGCGCGCGAGACGCGCAACTTCAACCTGCGCTCGCTCAAACTACAGCTCAACAGCGTGCCGTCAAACTTGAATTTCAGGTGAGCATGGTAAACGCAATTAGCGATCCGACCCGAAATTCCAAACTTGCCAACTGCAATAACAACCCCGCATTGCGAATGCCCGCTCGAAGAATCAAGCCTGGCGCGCGTCTTCGTCGAATTCCAGGCTTGTTTGTTTCGCGACCGTGCATAAGGCGATAATTTCCACCGGTTCGGCGTGCTGCCAACGAGTAAAACTTTTCTACAAGCACCCACCCAGCTCAGCTTCAATCCGTGTGCCAATAATCGATTGCTGGCAAAATTAATTAAATCAAAAGTTCGAGGAGAAACAAGTCAAGATTGTCGAAATTAAATTAGCTTGACACGAGCGCGTTGCTGCAATTTTGTAAAAATGTCATTTTGATATTTGACGAGTTTTTGCCAGAGATAATTGATTTTCTTTATTAACTCGGTAGAGGTAGAGGAAGCTGTTGAAACATAAATTAAATATTGAATGAACAACTTATGTTGGGGTTCGTCAAATATTTGCAATTACGTTTTCTTCGGTAGTATATTCGCTTCTTTAACGGAAGAAAACGTAAAATTATAAAATGTACTTCGTTGTTGAGTAAAACGACATGTTTGTGATAAAACACGAGGTTACGAAGATAATAAACAACTAGATCGTATTATGGGCTAGCAAGTATGCACTTTGGTCACGAATAGTTACGAGCATGTAACCATCAAATTGATCCTACGCAGACTGTAGCGACACAATTATTTAAAAGCACAAATACACTTTTTTTCTCTCGATTAATTGATTAGAGAATTTGATTTCGCTTTTGTGAAAAAACGTGTTTTTTTTTATATTTAGATGCAGAAAATATCATGTTCCAGATATTCTCACATATTTTCAAGAATATATAAACTGGGGAAACTTCTATATTCTCTAAAGAATCTAATAAAAAAGAATTGCATCGTTTCACAAGCCCATAAGTATGCAATTTGCTTACGAATAGCTGCGAAAATGCAACCATCCCAACACGACCTATAAAAGTATCAAGTAAATTTGTTTTTCGCATCTTACACTGCAAAAACATTGTTCCCATCAGATCTAACCAGAAAAAAACTGGTAAACGCAAAAATTGTTCGTGCGAAGACGTTGGCGAAAAAGTAATTTTCCAGGCGGTTTTCCACCGAAATTAACGCACGTGGACCGACGACAGAAACATTTAAGGAAGCAAAGTCACAAAGAAAGGAGAAAAGCCTTAATCCGCGACAGTATTTGTGTATTTCTATGCAAATACCAACGAAATTAGCATATTTTCAAAGATGAAAAAGAAAAGAAAATTATGTCAATCAAATTAAAGTCTTCCATAGCCTCTTTAAAAGCGAAAATTTGTTGGATTTACATTTGAAATAAACAAGGAATGCGTAAAACGGTACTGAATAATGCGCGAAACTTTTCGAATTGAATTATATTAATGTTATTTGTTCTCTGAAGTAACTTGATTTATGTACCAGCAGTGGTTGAATGTGGTCATAAAATTACGAGCAGAGAAGTTGAATCGCACTTTTGGCACTAATTTTCTACTTTTTCGACGGCTGGCATGCATTTTGTACAGTGGGACAACTTGTGTGGAAGTCGTGGCGTGAATAAATGGCGTCATGGAACGCTGCAAACATGGTGCAAACACGCCTGGAAAACGATGCAAGAGCGATGCAATTGTTCCAACTGCGTGCACCCGCTGACATTCCGAGACTCGACTCCAGTGTCGCAGCGATATTATTGTATTGCGTGCGTGCTGCTGTCAGCGACGATAATTTTGCTTATTATTAATGGGTGTCATATCGTCGTTTGAAAACCGGAAAATGGAATTGCAAACGCCGTTGAATTATTGCAAATTAATGGATTTGAATTAATTAATGCTTAGCAGCAAACAATGGTGTGTGATGAGGGCTTAAGGGTTGTCCTAACTGGAGTACGTTTTTATTTATTGGATGAATGAATGACGAGGATGGAGTGGTCATTGGTCAACTCATCAACATTTGCGTAGTGAGGAACATTAGGCCTAACGACCTTAGTTTTCCAAATGGAGTAAAGCTATTTTTAGAAATATGTTTAGGTTCCGTTAAATGACTTAAGTTAGTGTTCTGTTTGGATATGTCCTTAGATTTTCATTTCGTAATTGTACTTTGGAGATAGGAGAATATTCAAATTTAGTTGACGGAGTTGTCCAGCCAAGTGGCGCAGTGGTATGGTTGATGACCACTGTCCATGAGGTCCCGGGTTCGATTCTCGATGGGGATGCATATTAAAGTGAATTCTTCTTCTTATCAATAGTGTTAGCCTCTAATATGACTAATTATATTGAAAAGAATTGAATAGAGCTAATGACCATAGCAGTCGATGCTCGGTGCAGAACATTGGGGATTCCCCGAGCTGTTGGTGAGGCGCAAGTGTTCTTTGAACCGAATGTGGAAGTTGCGACACGTTTGTCCTATATATATGTTATCACAATCCCCACATATGATTTGATAAACCCCAGAATTGTGTAGGTGATCATTGTGTAATCTAATCTTAGAATTGATTAGCCTTCTGAGAGTATTTGTGTTATACATTGCAGCACACAGATTAAGGTGTTTTAATTTGCGACTTATTTTGGATGCATTTTGTAAATTGTTAGTTCCTGATGATGCCTCGCGGTGAAATACGCATCGTACGCAAATAAATCTAAATACTTTGTAAAACAGTATTTTAAACGTGTTTCTTTTTCTGTACCAAATATTCAAATTTCTACAGAATCTCAAAAATCTACTATCTACTTAATATTTCGCCTCGAGGCATCATTACCGCAGGTTGCCGCAAGTTAAAATATTCAGTCAAAAAATGCATATGAAAAGTCCTTACCTTCGTTATCCTACATAAGAATACGGGACACTTACTCCACGAACCCTATTTATACGCTGACTACAACCCGAAACTCCTCTCTATATAACAACCAATCCACCTACACCCACTTTGTAACCCTCCTCAACTCTTCTAACGCTCCCATGATAGATGACCTCGCATTATTATTGCGCGCATTGCGAAGTCCCTCAACTTCTCACAAACATCTCGGGACGTGGCCTCGCGGTTGTAGTCAAATGGACCGAGACCTAAGACCCCAAACAGAATGATACAATTTCTGATCCGATCTGATGGGCGAGGACGCCGCCGCGCCTCGTCGGATCAACCTGACCGACGACCGGCGGCGACGTCGCCGAAGCGGTCGAGATTACGTCTCGGATATTACGCGAAATTAATCCCAACTTAATACGCTTATACGCTTTCCAGGACGATGCGCAGAGTCGGTGGCTAGTCGCAGATTCACTCTGTCATTGAGCAGTACCTAACCTCTGCAATTATATCGTCAGGCAAGTTGTAGGTTGTCTAATAACGGTAGCTTGGCCAAGGAGCCACATTCGGATAGTGTATCTAAGACCTCATACTACTCTGGAATTGCAGTCAAGTTAATACCCAAGATGGAGGTGTAGGATGAGGGACGAATATGGAGATTGGGGAGCAGTGGGAGGACGAGGATGAAGGTGGAACAAGAGGATGACGAGGGGCAGACGTTTATACGCTTTCAAGCTTCATCGAACTGATATAAACAAAGTTTGAGGAGTGATTATATTCACTAATTGACTCAAAATTGCTTAAGCAATCTGATACCTAACCTGATAGAGAGAGAGAGATATTTAGTACCTCTAGAGGAAAGAGGAAAATTAAATTATAAACCTCAATAAATCCTTCCATTGTTGAGAAATCGTCCATTCTCGAATTGAATATTTGTTAAACCTTTAAAATATGGCTTTCAGACTTGTTACAAACTGCGTTTTCTACTTCTTCTTTTTGAAATACACAATATTATATTCCGCACGAGCAACTTTTTCGATTGCGGCACGAATGTAAATACAAATACGCCGGCAAACATGAATCAAAGAAGCTATCAAGTCAGTTATTGAGACCATCGGAGCGAACTTATCTTATCTCGCTGCTTATCGTGTTATTTGCGCAAGAGAACACTCCAAACCCCCAACCCGCTCAACAAGCCTCAGCAAAAATCGTTAACAAACTCGGGATTGGCAAGTACTGATTGATAAAGTCGAACAATTTTTGATCAGAAACTCATCGGATAATTCCCTTCTCGTTGGGGATCACTCAAGTATGTATTGCTATAAAAACGAGAGAAAAAAAGAGAGTGAGCTGCAAAAGAGAAAAGTGTAGCAGAGATAGCACTATCCGAAAAGAGAGAGAGAGAGAGCTGAAAAAGAGAATGAGGAACATGAAACGAAGGGCTTTTACAAAGTGAATGCTTAAAATATTTTCGACATGCTTTGTTTTCTTGCAGAATGTTAACGGGGCGTGTTATAAAACGAAAGAATCTCTCCGTAAATTCCGTCGCCACGGAGCAGAAAGCGTCGAAGGTGCTTGGACTCGTCTTCTTCACGTTCGTCCTGTGCTGGGCACCATTCTTTATTCTGAACATCCTCTTCGCAGCGTGCCCGACGTGCGATGTTCCTGATCATGTGGTCGTCGTTTGTCTATGGCTGGGCTATGTTAGCTCCACGATCAACCCAATCATCTATACTGTATTTAATCGCACATTTCGAGCTGCGTTTATTCGACTACTACTTTGCAAGTGTCAGAGGTAAATCCAGTTTGTGTGTGTGTGAGTAATTTTTTTTTGCCAACCTGAATTTGGCACATTTTTATATTGGAATACTTTGATTGGAGTAAGATATGAAGACGTTTCTTCATGTTACACATAAATGCATATTGATATCAATTCATATTTAGATATGTCATTAAAAATTCAATCATATATCAAAGAAATCCCGTACTGCACAATCCATTAGAGAAAGTTATTAGCAAATTAGCCATAAAATCTGAATTATGTCAATAATTTAGGTTTCATTTTAATTTCATTTTTGAGCATCTTTCCAGATGAGACAGCTTTAATTTTTTGACATAAATTAATTCACCTTTCATCTGGTTATCAAAGGACACTAATTCCAATTCTTTAAAATTTCGGGCTAACAACTGTAAGAAGTTATTTTATGTTAAATAAATATTATGCAAAAGCTTTTCTGAACGTGCAAAGCACATTCTGGTGTTATTTTTGTAATTTCGTTCGTGTTTATTTGGGGAGACGTTTTTCTGGTTTTTATTTTTCGATTTGTAACCACTTTAGGCTATCAAGACCTGTTAGATATAGGTCCGTGAATGAGAATCGGGGGGCGGCGAGTTTGTGCACCCCATCTGCACTCCCACTCGCCATCAGTCTACAGGGAACGCCACTGCTAACACCCGCGTCCACGGACACTTCCTACATGGTCGTCACACGCACACCGTCGACGAATTTCCGGGATAAGGACGCTTATCAGGATCACGATTGTTAGGCGCGCAAATATTGAATTGTTATAGAGATGTAAAAATAGAAAGGTTGGGCGCAAAATTGGAGGCGAGAAAAGAGACCAGAGAGAACCAATCCGAATTTCTTCAAATGTGAGTTTTTTACTGTTTCACTCTTCCACTGTTTCCACTGTGCATACATGATTGTTTATTTATTGATGTTTACGATAGACACAAGAAAAACAGAGTCATTAAATCAGTATTGTTAAGGTAAGCCAAACATAGTAATGTAATAAATGATGAATAAATTTAATGATGTTGTAGGAATCTGTTACATTCCTTTCCAAAGAAAATGTCAATGTTTAGGAATTCCTAATGACAATCGAATCCTTTCGACCACTTTAAGGCATATTACGAGGCAGGTATAAATGTAAAATAAATTAGTTCATTTTATAAATGAAATTAAGGAATGGTTAAAGGTTAGGGTGCATTAAAAGTGGAAACTATGGTGTTGTAAAACATATTTTGGACTTTTCATTGAAATTACACAAAATAATATGAAGATTCATTTTTATAGTTTTATATTATACCATCGCAATTTAATAAAGAATTTGGTATTCTTAAACGAAATATAAGATTATCTGTCAATAATATTGGTCAGAAAAATCTCAAAATAATTTCAACTCACAAATTGCAAATTCAGAACCAGATGTTGCAACGTTTCAGTACTTTAAAGGGTGAGAAAAGCAAATACACTGGTTACACCAATAAAACAAAATCAATGATTCTAGTCACCTTTTTATTTACACTTGCTAATATCAGCGTCAAATGTTATACGCTGAAGGCATAGGAACATTCTGATAAACCCACCTAGGACATTTTGATGGCGGATCAACAAAAAAATAATTAATTACAATAAATCAATAATAA
Source organism: Mimaenictus wilsoni (assembly GCA_027575185.1). Taxonomy (NCBI): domain Eukaryota; kingdom Metazoa; phylum Arthropoda; class Insecta; order Coleoptera; family Staphylinidae; genus Mimaenictus; species Mimaenictus wilsoni. The sequence continues at coordinate 24,713 of JAODAC010084100.1, read as the reverse complement.
ACTAGTCCAAATCAAACAAGAATAAGATGTTTTCTATTATTTATTTATTCTGATGAAGGATCATCTCGTTTTTTAAAACTAAATATAATATAATAGACAAGTTATGCCAGGAATATAAGCCAGAATAACGTCAAAATAGATTAGATGGATAGATGGATGCCACGAACGAATTTGAAATATAGTTTTATGACTTCAGGTGAATCATGAGCAAGAATATAATGTACCAGGTGGGCTCAAAATTATAATATAATTTCGGTTTAACATCTATCGCCTTCTGCAGGACATAGCCATGAAGTCATACTGTATATATATATCTGAGGACCTTTATTGGTATTTCCCCTTCACAATATTGCCCTCTCCGAAGCCCCAAAACATAAAAATTACAATAACAATAACTATGTACAATCTTATAAAACAAAATCACAATATAAACTTTAACTTTAAACTGCTTTTGCCTCTCCCTCCTCCTACTTCTCGCTTCAATCAACATGCCTAGGTATTCCACTCCTTCTCCCGATTCCATATGATAGTCCTCTATCGTCCTCCTTCCCGTGCCTGCCCACCTAGACCATTCCTCCTTGTCATAGTTGTCATAGCAATGAATCATAAAATGTGTGGCAACAACGTACGGTATCCGTACTTTTACTTCTTTTTGAATCTGAATACTTGGGCTTGTTATTAACATCTTAAAAGACCATCAATGAATAATTGTTAGTTTGGTATTTTAATACCGGACCAGTAAATTTTAAGTAATTTTAAGGAAACTATAAAACCTAATCCAAAATGTGTTTTATCATTCCATAGTTGCTACTTAATGGGCTATCGCCTCTAAACCGATCTAACAGTTTCCTTTTTACATGGCAAGCACTTTGTTAAAATAAAAAAAATTAAAAATATAATTATACTATAAAATGGGGAAGACTATTGCACTTATTTAAATTAATTGTCATAAAATATAAGTGAATAATTGAAATTACTGTAAATTTCAAAAGCATATATTGTAAAAAAAACAATTACTTCAAGAGTAATTACTCTAAACTTATTGTAAGACTAAAGCTGTAGATAGAAACAGATAATTTATATTTGAATGTGATGTTTAAACAATGAAGAGTTAGCAAAACATAAAATGTAAGTAAGAAATGATTTAATCGTGATAAATGTTCTCAGTTTCTCATAAAAATGATTTCAAACGCAGTTCGAATGAAATGATTTTGTATTTAATGTTCTACATGTTACGTAGCTGGCGTTGTGCGTCACTGTAAACGTAACCATTAGCGGGAGATAAAAATAAATCAATGTTTTAATTTATTAACCTCTGATTTTTGATGTGTTTTCGCACTTTCAGAGACTGGCAGAGATTTGCGCCGCAACGGACGAAAAACAAACCCATTGCGTTTCGGTCCCCGGTTCGGTCTGGCAACAAGTACGAACGCACGGCTCTGTTAATTGCGTTCTAATGGCGTTAATCGTCGAGGCAGCGTTTAATTGCTGCGCGCCTGAACGGGCGGAGGCGCCGGGCGGCGTGCGTAACCGGCGCCTGCCCCGACAGTTCGACGCTTTTCATTTACTCGCGCAGCGAACAAAAATTCATTACGATTACAATTTGCGTTTTATGTAAACGAGTACGCACAGCGAACGTGGAAAGGCGGAGGAGGAGAGGCGCCAGACGCGGGCGACGCCTAAAAAAAAAGACGTCGAACGTGTGCGAGAGGAGAGAATAAAAACGCGTAGGCAAATCTCCGGTGAGATTTAGCGAATATTTAGCTGGAAATTTACTCGTGCTCTGGTAGGTTTCTTTGATTGCATTTGCATTTAAACCAGAATTATGCGTTTTATTTTCATATAATACATATTTATAATGGGAGTATAGAATAATTTGGCAGACAAAAAATAATATTTCACCAAAAACGCTTTAGTTTTATAAATTGTCGATTGGGATAAACCTGTGTTATTGTGCTATTTCGAATTTATCTGTTCATTGTTTATTATTGTAAGTTCTAGATGAATTTTAAATGGGTAAGTATCAAACGAATTTTAATTTTAATTTTTATTCGCAAGCAATCACCTATTTCTATAGGTGTATTGGAACTTAACTTTTTTTTGTTTGAGTTTACCGAGCATCGACTACTATGGTCATTAGATCTATTCTATTTCTAACACTAACTAACACTAACACTATTGATAAGAAGAAGAATTCACTTTAATATGCATCCCCACCGAGAATCGAACCCTGGATCACGTGGTCAGTAGCCATAGACCAGACCACTGGCTGGACAAATAGGTGCAATTCGTGATTATCTTCTTAAAATTATTATTGATTCTTAAAATGATATGTCAAAAGAAGGCATGCATAATGACAATATTATTGTAGTAGTGCGTTCAAAAAAGTAAAACATCTCTTACTTAAGACCCGCAGCCCAATTCCGACGATTTAGTTTCATTATTTACATCTTATATACTTTTATATGAAGGTATACGAATGTCCAGTGTCTATACCTCGAGTTCAAAGCAAAATTTATCAAAGGATACAAGTCTACTTCCTTCTGGAAGGCGATTGATGATATTGAGGATTACATCAAGAGGAGGGGAAGGATCTTGAGTATAACCCAGAGGAGAATATCAAAAAAAGCATTGGATCTGCTGATGAAGATTCGGCAGAGGCTGATGAAGAGAAGAAACGAAAAAGTAATTTTGGAACGTCGTCTATTCGGATGAAATCTGAATACACACCAAGTTTAGGCGAATCATTAAATTTATGATAATAAAATATTATACTCTGCAGATGATGTGCAGATCCGCAAGCACAAGTTCTTGCACTGTGCAACGATAATAACTCGATAACAAGTCGAGAGCGTGACGTGAAATCCACGTGACAACTAACTTTATTTCCTAATACTAGATCTATCGATACATACAAATTACTTGACTGCTAATGGCGCATGTCATCGCGATAGCAAAAGTCCGGCCGATAACGACTTTATTTGAAAATCTGGACCTCTTGGCTAATTACCGCGGCATCATGGCCTATTCATTCACAGATGAACAAACACATTACTATTAAAAGATTTAAAGTTCTTAGGAATATACATTAAATCTATCTTTTCTTATCATCTCGATTTGGCTATTGTTCTTAGCGTAATTACACTCCCCTGTTTACGTATCTGCATAAACAGATGTTTTTATCTCAATTCATAGAACATTTTTTCTCCCTGTCAAAAAATTTGCAACATCAATTTCCTTCATTCAAATTTTCCCTTGGTTTCCATGCCTATTTTCTATGAGATTTCTACGTTCTTGCAATACAAAGCAAATGATTTATACGAGACTATTCAAAATCGAGCAACATCGTGGGAATGCATAAGGCCAAGACCAACTACGCCTCTGCAACTCTCCGGTAAATTTATATCCTACATGCACATTTCTTCCCGGATAAGATTTGTCGAAATGCGCTTGTCGTATTTCAATCCTATTCTCACTGAATGTACCTTTCATAAATCATCGCCTTGTGTAAGCATTTTAACAAAATCCCCAGCCCCGTAAACTTGACGAAATTACAAAGTTGCAAAGTTACAAAGTCGCCAACAAAGTACCGCTCTCATTCGCGTAAAATGCAGTTACATTTAACACTGTAATGACTAATGTCGTTTTATTTTTGTGAGCAGCGTATAATTTACGACATTTTTGCACATCGCTGCTTGCTTGCTCGCTTCTTTGCAATTCAAATTCGTGTGATGTTATTCATTATATTGCATTTCTTTTGCCATGAAGCTGACTGAAAGGAGCCAGACAGTTATAATCCAGAGTACATGGCATTATCTGCTCTTCTGCGTTTTGTGCGGCCTTTCGAAAAATGTGAAACTTTCAGAGGTGTTTAGTCAGGATGAAGTAGACCGTGCTTGAAAGCGCCTAGGGGGCCATTTTGCATTTTAGTGGCCGCTCTTATGCCGAAAGGACGCTTTTTTATTCTTCGACTGTTGGTGGGAACTTTTAACGAACTTTCCTCATTTGCCGAACGCATTTAGGAATTAATAGTGTCGCACATCGACCGAAATTTGTATTCAAACTTTTAACTTTAAACTTTCAATCACGCTAACTTTTAAGTGGTTAGCAGATGTTTCATTCAAGTTTCAATTTCAGGATTTGAATATGCAAATTGTCGTTGTTTGGTGTTAATCTAGTTTTTTTAGTTTAATCTGTTTTTTTTTTCAACAAGTTCAAATGTACAATTTTAATTCAAATTTGTAAACATGTTTATAAATATTTGTAGCGTTTTTCCAGTATTTGTTAAAATTACAGATTTTAAGATTTTTTGCCTTTTATATTTGTGTTTTATATTTGATGAAATGTCATGTAAATGGAAATAATAAATATATAATTTTTTGCATAAAAACTTATTACGACAAAAACTTGTGGTTATCTACATTATTCCAGCATTTTCAACATAAAAGCAAGATTTGTTTTATTTAAAACATCGAATCATTCAGTCCCATCAACTTTTTATCTACCTACACTTCTACGCACCATAAAAGTAAGCCAAACAATGGCATACCCGTCCATCAAAAACCGATTTATGTTTTTACATTTGTATACAATTTGGCCTTTTTCACAGGAATAGCACCTCTTTTATGATAATGGCCCGAGATAAAACAAGAATACCTGCTGAAAGCCACAGTCATCCTGTGGTTCACCATATTCTACTTCGTGTTGCTGTTTCTCGCTTAATTATTTAATTAATCCTTTAAAATATTGGTGACTCATCAAATTCAGTATATTTTCATAGTTTACTTTTAAAGTAAAGTTAAGTTTTACCATTATTTGTATAATTCTCGTTTAATCCTGAAGTAATTGTACTGAATTTATCTAAATTTTGCAGAGAGCATTACTTCCGCGTTTTATTTGACTTTCACATGCTCCTATTTTGGTGACTGTCGTGTTTTAGTCTCACATTTCATGTTTATTTCACCGACAAACACTCCCCAAAGTGAAATTTGCAGCCATCTGGGGGTAAGTAAAATGAATGTACCCACGTAAATGCGGGATGAAAGTGAATGAAAGCTGCGAAAAGACCAAATGCGCGCTGTTTCTTTGATAAACCTTAACAACTTTTGCACATAGTTTTCCCGCAAGCAGTTTGTATTTAATTATTAGAGGTAACCGAATTAATTTCAAGTTTAAAATACGTTTAATGTTCCTACTCGAATATTTCTTAAATGATACTATTTTGTCAATAACGCACAAATATAGCAATTAAAAAAAATCGTCCAGCAAAGTGGCGCAGTGGTATGTATGGTCCATGAGGTCCCGGGTTCGATTCTCGGTGGGGATGCATAATAATGTAAATTCTTCTTCTTATCAATAGTGTTAGCCTCTAATATGCTAATTACATTGAAAAAGAATTTAATAGAGCTAATGACCATAGCAGTCGATGCTTGATAAATCAAACAACAAAATTAAGAAATGAACAAAAAAATAGAACGGTCCTGATGGGACTCCAAGCCTGAAGCCAGGAGTGAGAAAGGCATCTTATATTCGAAAATGTCTTTAAAGTTACAAGATGCAAGTTGCCAGATGGTGTTTCCTTGTATATTCGACGTCGACATGCACGAAAGCAGCGAATTAAGTAGATGCAAATGTAAATAATAAATGCAATTCCCTATTGACATTCAGCATGAATAGGAGAACGACGCGAAAACCGCAATCTATTCATCGATCTATCTACCCTTGTTCGACAATTCATACAATGCACGTACCTGTACTAGGGGTTAAATATTTAGCTTAATTTCTGTATGTTATAATTTGTTTTGTAGCACATAATAAATTAGATAATCAAATAATTTGTTGCATAAAAGGAAAAAAAAACACTCTGTAGAATTGAAATTCCACTCAGAAATTCTTAGAATTAGAATTTATAATAGATTTATTCTTTCATGAAGGTGCAAATATTGCGGTATTTTGCTGGAGTTTTTATTCAAAGTTTTATGGATACATATTGGCACGACTGCGAAAAATGATAATAGAGATCAAATATTTGAAAGTAAGCAAGGTTGTAATTGTTTACGCAGATGCGCAAACAAGGAAGCGTTGATACGCTGCTTAATAGTGTATTGTGCATAAATATATTTAACAGACATTAGTGAACAATGGGCAGTGTAATATTAAGTTGTAATATATTCTAGTTGCGAATGTTTATGAATAGGCCATGATGTCGCGGCAATTAGCCAAGAGATCCGGACTTTCAAATAAAGTCGTTATCGGCCGGATTCTTGGTATCGCGACGTCATGTGCTATTAGGAGATAAGTCATTAGCATGTATCTTTAGGTTTAGAGTTAGAAAATAAAGTTAGTAGTTATATGGATTTCATCGTGGTCATATCGTACCCTCCTCCATCCCTGCACTCCGCTGTCTTGCTACCAGCGTCACGGGCTTGACTTAGATATTGTCGCTGCTCAGTTCAAGAACTTATGCTCGCGGACCTGCACATCATCTGCAGCGTACGCACACCGAGTATACAGTAATGTTTATCAAAGTTTCTTAACTTAGTTAAAGGTGAAAGAACCAGAAGAAGTAGCGGGAGCATTCCGCACGGTTTTCACCGATTTTATATTAGTAATAAGTTGAATGGTGCCTATAAATCTCGGTATAGCAGAGATTCTGCATACCCGCAGAAACTATTCACGCTGAATACTTGGCAAAATTAGTGCAGGGGTAAGTGCGACAAGGTAAACTTCTGGCTCATACAATTCTACACTGTGTATGATAACTTCGGAGATTGCCTATGCAGGGTTGGAAGCGACGATTGAGTGTGAGTTCTGCGCGGAGAAGGATACAGCAGAGCACACATTATTCCACTGCAGGGGCTATGGAAGAAGTCCAAAGTCATGCAAGGATGGGTTCACCAATCAGTGCGGTGAATGTAATAGGTAAAATGATGGCGGGTGAAGGAAACTGGGCCTATGCGAAATGCCATCTGCAAGACAAATAAAAGGAGGAAATTGATACTCAACTAACCATAGGCTACCTAGTATAGCGCACAGAAACCCTCTGATATCCCACAATTGGTAGTTACAGTAGGAACGAAATATACCTAAGAACCAGTGGGCAACAAGTATGAGATAGAACATCATGCGATAAATATCACCTCTCAACTTGCTCGAATGGCCACTTGCTCCGGCTAGTGGAATATGTGATATTGAAAATCACCTGGTGGAAGCTAATATTAACACTGCGAAACCTGCCTTATACGAAAAGTTATGGAACCAATTTTCCGTTGTTGGCAGATATCGGCATATTGCAGGTCAAGAGAATGCAGACAGCAACTGCGGAAGTCAAGAGAACAAAAAGCCAAAAAATGTAATTTTATTAGTACGCGTTGCGACCAAAAATAGAAATTTCAGGGGTTGTAGGGGATTCAGTTATACCGTTATATCCGTTTCTGAGTTAGACATATTTTGCATGCTATAAGTCAATTACAATAGCGTAAGTCACGTAAAGTCTGAGAAAAATTCCAATGAAGTCAGGATTTTGTATACAGAAGGTTCCGTATACGGCAGGTGTCACTGTATTTTTATTATTTATATTATTTCATTAAAGTTTACATATTTCGAATATAAAATAAAATATTGAGCGAAATACTTGATGTTTTTGAAAATTACATACGTCTAAACATCTCAAATGATTCCAAATTATACTATTTCATATATTTCAACTTTATGCTGTTGAAACTGATAAATAATGTTCTAATTCATATTAAGATTTATATATTCTTCTCAACTATATTTTAAAGCTATAGTTAAGATGGTGAAAAACACTTAAACATATTTTTGAAGCAATATTTGTGAAGAAACTCTTGATACTTTTGAATATCTAATCAAAAATTCCATTAAAAATTAATAATAGTTTGATCCTTTCATGAAGTTGCCAAGATTGGAGTATTCTGATGCAGTTTTCATTCGTTCCCATTCACATTTTCCACAATTCCCGCATGAAATTCATAAAATAAGCTGCTCGTCGCTGGAGAACTGCTGCCAACATAATTCATTCACCTTTTCAACGTTTTCCATATGATAAATGATCATAAATAAAATTTTGCAGATTTCTAGAATATGGAAGTCGCAAATTCACAGCACGTTCTATAAATTGCCAAATTTAACATTTGAATATGAATATTGATCAATTGTAACACTGCATCTCTAATTTTGGAGGAAATGATGAGATTTCTAAAGGTGTCAAGAGGAAAAGTAGAACATTTTTCGAAGACAAGGTGTAATAATTCAACTTAATTTGCATCACTTCAAGCCCATCACTATGGGAATTTGTGCAAATGCTGCAAATAGAATTCACACCCGACGGCGCAACAAAATACCTACAAATGTAACTGCCTAGGCTAAAGTTGGCATAAAAGAAGGACGGAAACCACACGTATCTCTGGGCAATCCTCCCGAAAGCCTATGGTTGATAACGCTGCTGGAGTAAAGTCTGGGTTAGTCGCAGGAAAACGGACGCGAGAAGAAAAAAGAACGCGTAAGCCCAGTGTTCGTAGAGTTTGAAAAGTGAGCGGTTTTGGACTGGAGGCGGTTGGTGGCAGTGGCAGCGGTGTTGGCGTTGGTGCTAGGTTGAGACGGATGCGGCGGTGGCGACGAGGTGCAACAAGAAATAAGCCCGGAAGGGTTTCAAATTGGTTGCGTGTTACCGGTGCGCCGCGGTCGCCCGGGACATTGCATCCCACGAATGTTCTACCTATTTCAGCGCTCATTTTTCACACGCCGCGTACATTTGCAGCATTTCAGCAGTGTCGGCGATGTGTGTGTGGGTAAATGTATACGGAATATGCACGCTCACCTTACGATATGCTTTCGAAATTTTACGACCACTTTGTTGGAGTTATGTTTCGGACAACTTAGGAAAAAAAATGATGGTCTAGTTTTAGGGAAGAAAGAGTTGATCGTAGATCTTATTTTTTTATTGACAGGGATATTTTATGAAAAAATTGAGATATTAATAAATAGTGGTCGAAAACACTTGAATTCCAATGTCTTAAGCTACTATGAAAGGTAAGTTGATTGCATTTTGGGTTGCATATATTATATGATTTATTTCAGGAAAAATAATTGTAAAGGAAGTGGTGGTTCCGCAAGGAGGGTTGTGTGTGGGCGGTATGCACCGCTTCAAGGTTTAGATTTTCCTTACTAAAATCAGTAGCTATCTGAACGCCGAAAGAGCCTCCTTTCATCTTTACCTTCCCTAACGCGCAACACAGACAGGTAGCTACCGGCCTGATTTCTTCTATTTTCTGGACGTTTAAGGACTGTATGTGAGCCCAATACGTTCACCGCGTTATCACCAAGGATCGCCACTCAGTACACGTCCCCTTTCTCTTCCGTCGCAAATACACCACTGATCGGAATCCGGTGCGTTCACCACGCCATCAACCAGGGCCGGCGATGTTGGTTCGCTACAACAACTGTTGCCCAATGAACACATTTCAGTATTGTGTTTGATTAAAAATTTCCATTCATATCTCACGGATCCCCCACCCGTAGAACACGTACTTCTAGGCAAGGGAATGCGTGAATTTGTGCATTTCCACAAATATCATCTATCATTAAATTTGTTTTTAAACTAAAAAGCTAATTAAGCTTATAATGAACATAATTAACAACATTATAACGGTAATCAAGCAGATTAGGCAAATCCCTCGTATGCACACTAAAATATATTTAATTCTAGCAAATATATACCTCCGTAATTTACACAAACGCATATTTCATACCCTTTTCATCCAACAGTTTCATGAATATGAAAATATCTGCAGTCTATATGCATTTATACAAAATTTACATTGTTAGTTCAGCAACTTGTTAGTACAACTTGACTCATGATGAACTCTGTTTTTTCCTGTTTGTTTGTTAATTAATTAACATACAATATGATGAATTATAAAACTTTTTCTTGTTATTAGTAAAAACATTTCATAGTTTCCATTTCAAAGTTGACTTTTTGGTGGGAATGAATGCGACTGGTGCAGCGTCGGTGACGTTGAGTTGGCAAATTGAATTAATTGTCGCTTCCTAATTGGGAAGGCGGCGCTGCAATCCAAATTTGCGCTAACAAAATTGTAAATTGTTGCCGCGTCAGGAAACAAATGCAAATTAAGGGTGTGTTAATACAATACAGGAAAATATGAAATGTATATCGGTGCGTTTTTAGTCTGGTGCGACTGCAAATTAGTCGGCAACAACCGAGGAAGAAATTAAAAGCGGAATTAAATTAAGTGTGCAATCAGTCAGGTAGGTAGAGTGATTTTCATGTAAAACAGAAATGAACAGTATCTTTTTGATGGGGAAATTGTGGCTATGCCTATTCATATTCATCCCTGCTGGTGAATTCTTTGTGAAAGTGAATGTTAGTGTCATCTGTTAGTTATTAAATTATAGGATGAGAAATAATCCTTTAGAAAATTGTCCTTCTTTGTACTTTAAACTATCACTTCCAGTTAGAAATAAAATCTCTTGAATGAATGAACAGAGCACTAAATTTCAAAGGTTTACTAGGATGTCTTATGAGATGTCCTCTCATTGTTACGTTAATTGTAAAAAACCACGAGGAGCGTCAATGGTCTGTGTTCGTCTGTGTCAAATTTTTCAGGACATCCAGTGAGAACATTAAATCTACGTGTTGGCAACATGTAAACATTTTGTTATGTCATATTGGGGTAATATAGGACCCTCCTTGGCCTTTATAAAATTATTATGCTCCCATAAGCGTCCAAGTGGGATTCACCCTGTCCAAGCGGGTGAATATTATATATTTGTGGCGGTCCAGACTACACTTTTAACATGTGTTAGTTTTGCATATCTTCTAGTATTTTTCCACTGTATTCTCTTAATTTCAACTCTGCAAATCGGGAGATGCCCATATCCCCAAACGCACTATTGGGGCTATAAAGTTGTAAAACCTGATAAACATACGAATTTCATAGTTTCAAGTACACAATAAAGAGGACTGAATGTTTCCAAAAACTGACCACGCTATTAAAAGAGCGAGACCGTCCAACGCGCTGTCTTTTGCTACCACCCGGCATTGAACAGTTTGTCCCTTCGCCCGAGCTATGCACGCTTATCACGCCAGTGCGTCGCCGGCCGTTGTATCACGCGCGTATCTTTGCTTCGTGGTTTCTCTGTCATATCTTACGTATTAAACAGAGATAGGTGATGTGCCAACCCCTAAGAAAGATATGCCAGGTACAAGATATTATCCATCCTTGTCGTTCTCGAATCGAATATCAAGCCTGCATATTTCCACGGAATAAAATTAACTTATCGGGAAAAATATATTAATCCTAAAAATACCAAACAATTACACAGTATCTACGCATACTTCAAACACATTTAATCGCTGGTATTTCCTCACGATAATTCCCTAATTCCGCGTATTCTTAATGCCGGGTGGTAGCGAAAGAGAGCGCGATGCACAGTCTATCTCTCTCGGCCACGTAGAAAATCCGGGTTTGCAACACTCAGTGCGTATATTATTTCTTCGGTGTTGTAAACAATTAACTTAACAATGAAGATACGGTCATCCGTACGTGAAAAGTCAAGAGGATAAGTCAGTTTCGGACTTTCGGGATATAGCCCTGCAAATCTCCAAAACCTACACATCTGTTTCTATTCTCTGCATGCTTTCCAAGCACAAGTATATCTTTCTCTTCGACTTTAACGCTCTTTCTCTGTCTTACTTATACTATCCTTCCTTTTCTAAACCACCATTGAGGTCTTTATATCCTTTACCTCGGGGACTTGGTTTTCCGCTTTCGAACGAGCAACATCTCTGTTCCCTTCGCCTATCTATTGTGTTACTTATATTTACAGTTATTTGTGTGCTAATAAATCTATTTGTTATTCTTACGATAATTGCTTCATTCACGCAATCAACGGCACACCGTTGAATATGTGGGGTTATTCACAGAACTATACAACTAAGGACTCCGTTTTCATGGGTAACGGAAATTAAGAGGACTCTGTAATCGTCATACATATTCTGATACTATGTGAATTTCTTTCACACGGGGTTGACTAGCGACCCCTGTTAGCTAGTAGATGTATTGAAACAAAATGATAAGGATATTATTCTTAAATTGCAGGGTTTAATTTGAGAGAACAGATTTTGCTTTTATATCTTCACATACAACAATGCCCTAGAAATGGCTCAATAGGCCACAATAGATAATATAATAAATACTGATATGAAACGTAACAAATACGATTCCTCTAAGAATAAATTATTGACAGGAAATAAATTAACCTTTTCATTATTTTTCTTGGTTCTGTGCTAAAACTAAATCCAACAAATTTTGTAAATCCTGTTATGTTCAATAAAATAATTGTTGAGTATAATATATGTTTTATTAGAAGATATTTTCAAATATCTGTATATTTCAAAATATTCAAGTTTTAAGTTTATGGAGACATCTAGCGAGCTGTAGCTTTACGAATCTGAAAGGTAAATAAAATGTTATCTTGCAAGGAAGAATTCTAGTCCTTAGAGGTCCTTTTGGTCCTTAGAGGACGAAATAATTTGCTTTATATAGCTTAATGTCCACTAGATATCTCTATTCACATAAATAGGAACAATGTCTTTTCCCTGAAAATACCTCTATGCCTTCATTTACATCATTCATCCTGGCTGTTTTTATATACCACAAACAATGACCACAAAACTAATGATATTTTTTATCTCTGCATCCGTACAAAACGAGGTAATAAACCCTAAATGCACAGCGTAAATTTATTCTTATTTAAGGGACCGCTTTCCGGATACCAAACAAAAAGGTATAAAATAGGGCAAAAACCATCTAATGGGGTGGTCTTTTGTGATGACCCTATTTAAATTTTTAAGCCATAAATAACAACGGAAAATCCTATTTAATTCAGTGCAATTGTAAGATGAAATAAGTATTTCTTGAAACTTTAACAATATCTAAAAGGAAATATTGCAATACCTAAAATTTGATGTTAACTATGAAATACATATTAATCCCCTAAAGCTACCACAAACAAGCCATTCTGTTTGCACATGTGCATCCATGACATTGTTTCCCAAGTTAGAAATATTAATCTCGTAAATTATCTCGGCGTGGGATCAGTTATAGCACGAACATTATGCATTCAACCTGGAAGGCCCCACCTGTCGCATCGTTTGGCGAACCGTTCAACATTCCCGAAAATGCATCAACAACTTACACCCGTAACCACCGCAGCCGCGCATACTTCGGCAAATAAGGGAGAGTTTTGCAAATTTGTGCCGCCAAAACCGCGCATACCGAAGTGTATGTCTAACTGCATTTTGCAACAAATCGCATCCAAATTCAACTTCTGTTCATACCCTCCTCTCGGAAAGAACGAAGCGGAATAGTGTACGGAGACGGAATAATATGGAAATAGACGAAATATTACGGAGATAAAACGAACAAGTTTCTGTAAAAAAATCGGTAGGAAATTTCTTAAACAGTTGTTTGCCAACTATGCAGCTAGATTTAAGACATTGCGAATATAAGCCATTCTCTCAAGAGACGTCAAGACAAGAGACACGAGACCTAGATTTTCGCTACATTTTCGAAACTGCTATATCTTCCTCCGGGAATATTTGACAACTTGTTAATCCAGGTGGAAGGTTTTCAAGGCGTAATACACGCAGCATACGGTGAAATGAAATAAGTTTACTTACGCTTCTTCCATCAAAATCGGGATGGATTGAAAAAAAAATATTATGAGCATTTTTAAACTTTGAGACATTATGATTTTTGCAGATTTAGATTTTTGGAAACTAGAAAATTAAAAATTAAGAAGTTATTCTTATAAAATTCATTTTTTAGTTATGTTTAAAATTTGAAATAAACTTTTAGAAATATAATTTTTAATTGTTAACAGTAAACATTTTACTGCCGATGAAATTAATTTTAAAATTATGTGATATCCTGGGAAATATTCGCTTTATACTTACAAGCTAACGTTTTAAGGCAAGGAAACTTCCATATACAAACTGTTGTAGCGTCTTGATAGGAACAGACACAAATGTGCGGATAAATTATATAAAACAGTAACTCATTCTCTTCCTTTTCAGGTCGAGTAAATGTTATTAGCCCTATTCTCCTTCTTTACACTGTGAGAAAATCATATTATCTCTATGAGTTTAACCGGAAAATGAGATTTACAAAATCGTAGTTTTCAAAATTTCGAATATGCTTCACCTTTAAAAATCTACACAGCCCTTTCTCTTTCCTTTCCATGTGCGAAAAATCTGGATTGATATAGTTACCACAAAAATATAAATGCTCTATAAATACGTGATCCTAAAAGCAAGTAGAAAGTGGTCAAGACTTCTTGAGAGAAAATAAGATTACATTCACATCTCTTTTGCTTTTCTATCAAAGTTCAGAAGGAATTAAAAAAAAAAACTTTAAAAACAGCTTTTCATACTTTATTTATAAGTATTTAAGTGATACGTTAAAGATTTCTAAACTTGAAACAAAAAATGAAAGAAGCAAATATTCGACATGAATTAACAGCGTGTGCACATTGTCCATCCTATGATAACTTTACCCTGAGATAACTTTGGTTAGCTAGATAGTTTTGAAAGGTTTTAGGTTATATCGAAGCAATTTAATGGAATTTCATCGGCGCTAATTTGCACTTTAGGGCAGTCTAACCTAACCCCGACCGCAGCAAATGGTCGGGCATGATGTACGTCGGCTTTCCGGCCTTTCCACGAGCCGCGCGATAAATTAATAATACATGTTTTCTGCCTGCTACCTTGCGCTTTGTGAATTGTGCCCCTCCACCAGAACGCCATTTACGTTTATATCCTCATTCATACCCGGAAAGTTTTAGTATTCTTATCGATTGTCTGTACTTTGCGCATGTATCCCTTCCAGATTCTATTCGAGCGAGGAACAGCAATATTCTCAGCTAAAATGAGCACAACAATTGGCATCACTCAACCAGCCTCACTCAGCTGGCCTCGATTTATATATAATCGATTAATCCATGAATAATTAAAAGCAATAAATTTTCATTCGTATCCTGTCCGTAATAGGACTTTTATAATCCGCAGTTACCGCTGAAATAGCTATCTTTCCACGACTCTCTTCGGTGGGGAATTTCACATTTATTCCACGAAGTTTCTAATTTCCCAATGAAAACGCCGAGGATTTCACAATACGTGATCATGGAGAATTATTAGAATAAATCACGGTTCTGTGAAAGCAATTTATGTGTTAATGAGCCGAGATTATCATAAACATATTTATGTGTATAAAATATAACGAAATTAATAATATTGGTCATTTCATTGAGTATATTTTTTCGTTTCTACTTTAGTGGGAGCTGATGTTGAATTTTTTGGCAGATTAGTGAAATTGACACATACTTTTCTGAAATTTAACCCGGTGTTATCTGATTAAACCTAGAATGACTCTAATTACATTATTTTTTCGTACGAGCTGCGAGCTATAGACAGCTTTTTAAGTAGATTTATCAAATCAACTCTAAATCGCTTTTGGCATTTGATATTAATACGGTCTAGACTTGGGTTTTGGGTAATTTTGTTTAAAAGGCTGGTTATTACGTCATCAGATCAGAGACAGAAAGGTGTATACATATTTTTTTTTAATTAAAGTTTACAAGAAATTAATTAGCGAAGGTAGAGGAATATTTATAAAAAATGAGTTTTGTGTAGTATCAGTCTAGCATCTAGCATCAGTACATCAGTGGCAAGAATAAATAAGAAGAGAAAGCAGATCTTAAGTAGAGCTAGAAGGAGAAGAATATGACGAACAAGATTATTTTAAGCTTATTTACAAAAATTTCCTTTTTTTCAATTGTGTTGCTTCTATTATTGTGGCCATTGGCTTAATTCGATTCATTTTCAATGGAATTAGTTATATGAGAAGCTACAGTGGACGTATACAGGTTGTTGACAGGTCTCCGCATATTACAATACAATTCATCAATGGACTCGATGTAAATAAAGAAAAAATGGAATACATGTGTATAGGAGGTATCCAACAAGACCTCACACTCCAAGATGGGACAACGTTAAACCACTGCAAGGAATACAAATACCTAGGAATGAAAATAACTAATGATGGCAAAATGGACTCAGCGATATCGGACCGAAACCAAAAGGCAAGAACATCCATTACAACATTGAATAAAATATTATGGGATGGTAATATTTCAAAAACCAACAAACGAAGTATTTATTATACAATAACAAAGAGCATACTTACATATGGATGCGAGGCGTGGCAAATAACAAACAGAACTGAAAACATTCTGAGAGCTACGGAAATGGACTTCTGGCGACGAGCAGCACGAACATCAAGACTCGATAGAATAAGGAATGAAGACATAAGAAAAAAGATGGAAGTAAAGCACGATATAATGGAAGACATCAGAAGCAGCCAACTAAAATGGTATGGGCACGTAAGTAGAATGTCTGAGGACAGAATTCCACAAAAAATTATGAACTGGACACCAACAGGAAAGCGGAAAAAGGGAAGACCCAGAAGAAGTTGGAGAGAAGGAATTGATTCAGAAATGGAGAAGAGAGCACTCCAAGAAGGAGACTGGGCTGATTAGAAGGCATGGCGAATGGGCATCGGAAAACGGAATACGTTATAAACGATTATACATATATATTCATCAATGGAGAGAGGAGGGAGAGCCAAAAAATGGGTAAAAAGCCAAAAATATATTTCTATCTCTAGGCGTTGCGATAAATTGAGTAAAAAATCAGATTTACCAAATTCTATGAAGGGATCATGGGCCCCTTCGTCATGTATGTCGACTCTCATAATATACCCATAAAAATATTCCGTTATACACAAAAATTTCGTTCTTTTTCCGCGTGAAGAGGATTTCGCCTTTTACTAATCATTTTACATGTTTACACTGTAATTACTATCTATTGTCATCCCATTCTAATATAATTCTGACAGAACTTAGATATCTACTCCCTAAACTAATTTAATTTAATACAAATGAATTAATTCATGTTTTTACCTATAAAAGGGTCTAAAAATGTAAATAACGTTATATAGAGAAAACAAGGATGAACAAGGAAATGAAATAAAGCAATATTTCCGTCCGAAGAGAAATGCGAAGCAATTTTTCATTTGCGGTGCGGCGAAATTCGGATGAAACCGCATTTTATAATCATCCCAGCCATCAGACACGGTTCCGACCCATTTCAATAAACGACGCGAGCCAATTTTAATTTTAATAAGCAGCCCACCGCCCCGCTTATCGGCGCACAAACCAAAAACTGTTTTAACAACGTTGGTCCCCGTATAATCATTGACGCTATTTTCGCGTTCAGTTTTTTCCCCTGCTGACACGCACAGGTACATGCAGTCATTGCAATGTAATAAAGTCGGAAATTGAAGATTCACAGCAAGACGTGCGCCGATCTAAATAATAAATGCTCATCGCAATCGTTAAAGAACAAAAAACTGCCATGATGGGCACGTCGGTTGAAAACCATTTGAAATATTGCACCGACGCGAAATTGAAATATGGGGAAAGTGAATTTTCTGGCACTTAAACTGCATCGATTAATCGATTTGCGAGTAGGTATGTTCGAGTGGGGCACGAAAGCGTCGCGTCGATCGTTGTGCGACGGTGGAAAAATTTTTAGAAGGTCAGCGATTAAAACTAATAAGCGAAGTCAATCTCCTGGAAATAATTGCTGTGAGGTTCGACAATGATAACCTTACTTTGCATAAAATCTATCGCACTGCTGACGCTGAAAGCTGCCGAACACAATGGTCGGCGCGCGCAAAAAAATCGTTTTTGTTCATTTCCATTCCTATTCATATTCACTTTTTTTCTCATGCCTTTCCACTCTTCATTTCCGCATATTTCACAGACAATTTTGTTCGTCACTTTTCAGTTGAATGTATTTAGTGGTTCGGGAGTCTTTTAATTATGTGTGCTGCCATCTAGTGGTGAATATGAATCTTCCCAAGCGTCATTGCAAAAAAGTAGTAAACGCCCGTAAAGGCAATTTAATCATGTTCATTTCACGGAAAAGTTTGTCAATTCGTCTTTAGTTGAATATTTGCAAACTTTGGACTAATTTCTAAATATATGTTGTGCCATCTAGTGTAGAATTTTGAAAACCTCCAAAGCTCCCTCTATTAGATCACAAGGACCTTCTTTAAACGATTTCAGATGTAGAACCGGCGAATATACACTATTCAGTATTTATTACATTTTATTGATCATAAATCAGTTCATACCAAGATTGGGGTGACAAATGACAGCTCATCGGAGCGTATTTCGCGGTTGTGATAGAGTTGATAGACTTCTGAGTCTTAGTATCGAGTTTGCGAATGCATGAAATTGAAATATGAGCAGGCGGCGAATTTGTGAGATGAATCCCGCAAGTTTGCCGCTAATGGTAATGTGCGGCTCGTTGTGCGGTTCTCTGCACGGCGCGTGATTGCACGGTGAAAGTGTATGCCCAGCCTCCAATTTGCTGGTGTTGTAATGCAGGTAAATGTTGTAGGTTCGTTGTGCGAATACATGATTCCGATTAGAGACGCGTTTAATTTCGAATTAATTAATTCCATCTCGCGCCTCGTCGACGGAATGTTTTGCACGAGCAGGGACTCATCGTTCGACTGCAGAAGCACGTACCAGAACGTATTTTATATACTTATGAGATTTATTATTTTAATTGGTTCCATAATTGTTTAAGTATTGATTTTGTATTTTTTAAGTAATGTTTTTGTATTCTACCTAATTTATTTGTAATTTTATTGAAATTCATAAAAACTTGTGAATAATACTTGTTTTGCGCAATAGCGTCTTAACAAGATTATGTCCCCGTGATTTGTAAGATCGCGGTGCCTTATTCAAAAGGCTTCACCAGCGAGCAAGTTGAATACGCCGACAAGTTACGGCGACCTCACACACAAATTACACGACACGAGTACTTGGAGAAATGGTGGAGAAAATATAACTTACTTGGTTAAATGCTGGATGAAAAGTGAATATAATTTACTAGACGAAGCTTCTTAAGCTCGATGCGCAGCGCATGCGCACAAACCGTGACATCGGCGTGCTGCAACAACCTAATGGATGATCACCACGCGCTCTGGCGCGAACAATACTAAACTAATTCTTTTAAATATTTTGTATTTGTTAATTTTATAAAATAGCACCAGTTTATTGCAGCCAAAGGCCAACAGGTCTTCAATAATATAATTTCGGAGGATATTTTAATACACAATTGGCTAGTTAAAAGTTATTCCTAATTAAAAGTTTGCGAAAAAATAAAATAACAGACAAAATAGCCTTTCCTACAAGAAAAATGCCATATATCCCTTCGAATTATTATGAAAGTGGCTGTTACAATTAGATTATTAAATCATTATCACTTTCTGTGTGCAAAACCATTTTCAGCGGCCGTCAAGGTCTCTCACGGATTCTCTATGAACCGGCACCCACCTAATACTACTACTAATTGCCGGCCGACCCGAGACAGGTCCTGCTCTCAACAAGATCCAAGACTCGACAATTTAAACTACATCACAATTTAATTAAAAAGATTGAGCCTGACAAAAGTGCCATGATAATTTTCCAAAACGAACAAAAAAGCCTTTCCATGTACGTTTCATCATAAGCATTATCACAAGTAGTACCTATATTTAACGTGATACATGTGATAAGCATGATAAATGCCCATATTTGCTTGTCAAATAGTAAATTAATTAGGAAAAAGTTTTTCCTCTAATAAAAAGCGGAAAATAAATGCTTCGGGGGACATTTATTGATTGTGTTTGCTTTCGTGCGTTTATAAATTGTTTGGTTATTATTTTTCTACGCATTAGTTTTCAATTTCCCTGCCGATTTGTATTTATGACTAGGAATTAGAACGAATGATGAAGGGGGATGTTGGGAATAGTGGGATTTATGCATTATCAATCAGCTGTTGATTGCGTGTTCGCTGCGTTTTATCGCTTTATTGTGCCATCCTTTCATCAGCCAAGACCTACAGAGGCGTAGGACCCAGGATGTTGCCGTCGCGGGAGTCCCAGGAACGAGCGGGAACATCACAACATAGACATTTGACGGCAGGAGCAAATGATTTATTTACGCTTGACATAACCTGATTTGTAATGCGCGAGAATAGCGAGCTGATCCGGTCGATTCGTCCGTGAAAAGGATGCAGTTGACTTAATATCCCAACGTACTGACGCTACACGACATGATTTTTAACATATTTCTGTCTTTTCAGCTTGCCCAGTCTTCTTTTTCTGGATTTTAATAGAACATGTCTTTTTTGAGCGTGTCAAGAGCAGTTGAAGTGAAGTGTAAATAATAGGTTGTAAATTTTGCCCAAAGAGGCGGAAATACACTGCATCCTGAATATGTTTCGGGCCCGACTTCAAGATGTTTCGTTTTATGCTTTTATGGATTTTGTTGTTTTCGTTTGCACAGAGTTTCATTAAAAGTCTTATTTCCTTCCCATGTCATGTCATACGACTTGTTATAATCAAAATATGTTGCTGCAAGTGGGAGGAGAAAGACAAGTCGTCCTCGGGCTAAGGATGCACGACACATTTTTTTGATGGTCGAACGCAGATGTGACAAAACAAGTATTGATTATTTTCATTTGAAAGAAGAGAATAAAGCCAACTTTTGGGCTTTCAATATTTCATACATGTTAGGAAATGCAGAACAAAAATATCAAAAAATATCAAACTTTATTTGATCAGATAATGATAATGAAAGTGAATAAAAGCGAATAAGATAACTTTCGTGCCTTTAATAATTCATACCAGATGAACAAAGCTAACGCACGAAAAATATCAGCAATTCAACCACAATATACAGTCTAAGGAAAATGAACTAGATATTTTCTCATAATATATCTATTATATCATTTCGTTTCATAATCGTTCTATTATGGTTTACAATAGAAAATTTAAATGATAAGTATACATCGTTTAAGAACAATCACGAGTGTCATAATACTATTATCAGCAGTAACGAGGGTATTCAACAATAATCGAATCGCTGGACTGATTGTTATCAGAGGCACTCCGGCCAGGCTTGGAACTAGCAGTTCGTCGGCGTGTCGACCGCCGCCGATTCAATAATACGGGCGCAACTTGTTGAAACTTGGTGCCGACAATGTAATTGGTATCTTTCGACCATTGCACCCCGAACCGCCCTACTGCGGCCATCGTACGCCCGACCTATTGCCTTCAATTCGAGCTTATTGACAATCGGCTATAATTTCATTACGTTCCGTGTCCACGACTGCTTGAAACACTGCTCCACTTCGCAGGACTTCCTGCACTTAAGCGCAGTGAATGATGTTAAGCCAACAGATTTTTAGATTACTGTAAAATTTCTGGACTTTAGTATCAATCAGTTATTTTTAGCATTACTAGAAGACTGTGAATGCTGCTAGTTTGTGTACAAGATCTTGATATTGCGATCGATACAAAAATTGATAAAATTATTATATAATATCTTTTTAATTTCCATTATAGTCGAATTTATACAGAATAATCAGGAAGTAAATTATCGATTTACGTATCACTAAAATCGAGTTGAGAGTCAACTATGTTCATAATGAGAATCATAATAATCGTAGAGAATATTAGAAACGTACCCGTAATGTGAATTTGGTCCTGTGGATTTAATTATATGACCTAAAATAGTTTAATGAATTTTTCCTTAAGAAGACTTTTCTTAAATAATTTACCAAAAGTTCTTTTCTAAAATATATCTCACGTTAATGTGACAAGAGTAAAAAAAAGAGTTTTTTAAGAATATTTCAAACTTCCTGCGACGGCAAAAGCCAAACGAATAGCATTGTAACAACTAATTAGAACAACTTCAACTAGGTAGTAAAAACTTCCTCGCCGTGGCCGGGTCGTAGTGACATGCGCCTTCCTGGCGCAAAAGTTTGAAACGGAAATTCATTAGAATAACAGAGTGAAATTAATTTTGCGATATAATTGCGGACGTAAAAACGCACCGGGCGCTATTAACGTGTGCCCGAACAGAGCGGTTTACCGTTGGCGGGAGATCCACGTCGCCGCGCGCCTGCGTTCAATCGCCGACGCCGTCGGAGGTGGCTTGTGGCGGCGGCAGGCAGGCAACTCTACGAGTCGGCGGCACACAACCGAACATTCCGCACCGCCGCTGCAAAAACCGGACGCGAACCGCGCGGCAAAACTTTTCCCGCAACTTTTCCTTACATATCTCCTCCCCAGTGAACAAATCGCAATTAAACTCAAATAATTTTCCACCCACTAATTAATCATAGTTGTAATAAAACCTGTTAATAATCTACGTAATAAAAGTTAGTGTCAAATACCCGATGTAATAAATGTATTTTCCAGTTGTGGCGCAAAGTTCGCGCTAGTTTCGTAATTAGTCAAATTTACCTGTGTTGTGGCAATATGTGTTGATAAACATGGATATAAACGACGACGTGCTGATTAATCAAACGGTGTGGAGCACTGTTGGCAGTTTGGATGCCGATGCACACGAATTGGCAAACAACTTAAACTCGGGCCGATTGGTGACTTTTGGCGGAGGCGCCGGGAATTACTCTCCAGTGATTATCTTCAAGAATGTGTATCGCAACGAAAACGTGCTGCCGTTCGGGCCAACTGTCGTGCATGTCGAGCATGGGGGCGGTGAAGTGTTCAACAACTGGTGGGCGCTGCTGGCGCTCGTGCTCGTCGCCGGCACCGCCGCTGGCAATATTCTCGTCTGTCTGGCGATCACCTGGGAACGCCGGTTGCAGAACGTCACGAATTACTTCCTCATGTCGCTGGCGATCACCGACCTTATGGTCGCTATTCTTGTCATGCCTCTAGGGATATTAACTTTAGTGAAAGGTAAGTTTCTAGCAATTTTTATCGCAAAAATTAGAAATAAAAAAGTTTTCAGTTGAACTTCAGTCAACCTCTATATTCAATGAGTTCACCCACCAACCATGGATAATTCATTAATTCACTCTTGTACAAGAAAATTGGTATTTTATTCTTTGCTTTACGTTTTTTGTTTTTCTAAAGCATATACTATTCGATTCGGAATGCAATTATCTACCAATTCCTTGAATAGTTATTCAATTAATTTAATAAGAAAATACGAAATGAAACGTTAAAGTTGCGTTTAGTAACGTCAACATCGATTGGCGTGGATAAAATGACTTGGCCGAAAGATTACGTTTTTCCAAATTACCCTCGTTCCTAGGCGAATAATTCATGCATCAATAGATTGATGATGAAATTTGTCTTAAACTCTCGGCTCAGTTTTTTCGGCTAATTACTTAAAATTGATAGTGTAAGCTATTAAAATTGTGCCTAATTACGTCGATATATTAGTTGTCAGAAAGGGAACCCGAAATGACATGGCCTAAAAATAGAAGTTTTATTACTATTTGTCACATTTTATACAAAACATATACTATTACTCGATTCGGATTGAAATAAGTCCTCGTTAAAATTGAATTTAATATAACGACGACCATAGCGAATCAAAGGACTTGATCGAAAATCACTTCAGAACTAATTTTGCCAAATATCTGTGGAAACAGTGTTTTCAATTAAATACATAAAATTGACGTTATAAATCGTAAAAGTTTTGTCTTGCACTTTCAATTGCGTCATTTCGGAGAAATAACTTCTATATTTCTGAGAATTCCATATGTTCAGCAGATGAACTAGTCGAGAAATCGATTAGTGCTTGTAAATTTATGACAAAACATTAGCGTCTCGAACATAATGCTCCTCAGATAATCAATCCATTTTAACAATGTATCAGTACCACAACCACAAGCTCAAAATATAGTTAACACTTATGTGAGTTACAAATAGAAATGATCTCTAAGAATTCAATGATTTTTCCTAAGCAAAGTTTTGTACGTTAAATCTCTGTTAAAGGCCGAATAATATATGCAACATTTGCAGTTTTAAACTTTTTAATCAACCTTATCATAAAACCTCTTCACACATCGGTAAATTCTCGTATGAATGTACTAATTAATTAGATAAAATACGTTCTGCTATGAAATATGCAAAATTTATGCGTTGCGATATGTCACGTTGGATTCATGATGGCCATGAATTCCAGAATATAAATATGAAAACTTATATAAATAATTATTTTCTCAAATAACAATTGAAGTCATATCTAGAGAATATAATTATCTATAAACTGATATGAAACTCCGCCAAATAAATTTGGTAGACTTCAAGTAAAAAATGATGTTTTGAGAAAATGCGTTCAAAATTTCGAAGACCTAAATCACAACTCAGCTATAATGAGCTATAACTTCGTCATTATTGAAGATATCCACTTAAAAATTTCAGAGAATGTTTTAAAGTAACTTAGTAATTAATTTAGGTAATATTCAAATAACCTTAGTAGTTTTTGTACGCGATAAATGAGGTTTTAATGTGTGTATTCCTTCTGACCAACCAACACTCCTTAAAAACTGTAACATTGCAATTCTATAAATAATATTTATATTGATGAGTAAAAACACTTTTTTTCACAGTTTTACAAATATAATTTATTTTTGTACAATGTACATTTCGGCTGTCGCCATCATCAGGTACTGAAGCCAGAAATTACAAAAAGCAGCTTAAATACTAAGAGGTACAATGTTTTTGGTGAGT
>JAODAC010084089.1:0-41860 GCA_027575185.1 Mimaenictus wilsoni | reverse complement strand
CCACACCAACAACACCCACACCCACCCACCCCCAAGCAACACACACACACACACAAGCAAAAACACACACACACAAGCAAAAACACACACACACACACAAGCAAAAACACACACACACACAAGCAAAAAATACACACAAGTAAAACACACACACACAAGTTAAAAGAAACACACACACAAGTTAAAAGAAACACACACACACACAAGTTAAAAGAAACACACACACA
The DNA here is from genome assembly GCA_027575185.1 of Mimaenictus wilsoni. Taxonomy (NCBI): domain Eukaryota; kingdom Metazoa; phylum Arthropoda; class Insecta; order Coleoptera; family Staphylinidae; genus Mimaenictus; species Mimaenictus wilsoni. The sequence goes on along the minus strand of JAODAC010084089.1, from coordinate 41,633 downwards.
AGTAAAAAAACACACACAAGTAAAAAACACACAAGTAAAAAACACACACATTCACAAACACACACACACACACACACACAGTCCGTATATTTATTTAAGAATCGCGCGCATGCGCACCGCACCACCCTACAGCATGTGCATTATCATCAAACGAAAGAATTGTGTTTACTTCCCAGATGTTGCTGGTCCAGTCAAACAGAATCGGAATCAATTGAAAGCCTTTGTCATCCTTTGCCACTATGGCAAGATAGCAAAACCAAAAGATGAGAGACGCTCAACGAGTGTATGTAGAGGGGCGTCTACTATGCATGCTCTTAGAAATATTAATTATATATCAAAGAGCTGCCCGAATAAACATCGCAGACTCGCTGCCAGGAAGAAAGAGCATAAGCCACGACACTGGCAGGCTGCTACGTTGATAATTTCCTACACGATGATGCATGTGGAAATAGGCAGGCAAAACATGTGCGGCTGCAGTGCGGAGAGGAGTGTTGCTGATGCTGCAATATGCGAGCGGTGTGGAGACTGCCGCGCATCCGTAGATTGAATGAATGAATGAATAAATGAATGGAAAACAAACACAAAGAGGCGACGAACGTGCGCTTCACTCGCGTGCTTGCTGCACGCATGCGGCAGCGGTAGGCACAGATGCGGAGGCTGTGCGAAGCATATGCTCGACTCTGTCATCGGATGCCATCAAAAGTTAGAGAAAAATGGCCCAAGTAAGAGCCATACGAAACTCGGACGCTGCCCACGTTTTTCAATCGATGTGGAGACGATGATCAGGAGGCTCAACAATGTGATGGATCTACATATAATTCGAAAGAACTTATTTCTGGAGTGGGGACGGGACGTAAAAGAGGTGTTCCATCTTGAAGATAATACAGAATGACAGAATGAAGATGGAAGACTGTTGTTATCCATCATGAAGATTTCGTTTAATCATTACTAATCTGATCGGAACTTATCAGACAAATACCGCTCTTTGTCTGAGAAGTTCTGATCAGATTGCTAGATCGATTACTAGATAGATCGATCAGAACTATATACAAATCGAGATTAAGACAATTTAAGGGTAGTACGAAGCCTTTGTCCCTATGTCAAAGGGGGTATATTGTATTCTAGTATGGTGTTCACAATTCACAAAGAGATCCAAGAATACATTTCCAGGATAAATCCTGACGTGTATCAGAAAGGTTCCCTATGCATCCGAGAACTTACTGAAGAAGTTGAAACGTAAAAGAGGTCTTCCATTATCAGGATGATCCAGAATGATGATGGAAGACTATTGATATCAATGATGAACATCTTGTTTATTAATAACTAATCTGATCAAAACTTCTCTGTTAATGACAGCTTTGTGTCTGAGAAGACCAGGTTAATAGTTTTTTAAATTCCTAGTTGGGCCAAATCCACATTCACCCAACAGGGACATATTTTATTCAAGGCTGTTATAAAGCTCACAAAGAAATCCATGTTTAGAAACAGGTTCAGGATGTATCCTGTGTTTTTGCTTGTGGGTGTTTCTGATATCGATTCGCAGACGGAGAGTATCTGAAAATTGAAACTAGGTCTTCCATCTGGAAATGATCCAGAATGATAATGAAACACTATTAATGTTGAACATCTTGTTTAAGGAAAACAAATATGATCTGAAATTCTCTGATAATTACAGCCTTTCTATGTTCTGATCAGGTTACTACTTTTCCAAATTCATAGTTAGATTAAATCTACATTCATATACAGATCAAGGCAATTTAAGGCTTGGTACGAAGTCAATGTTTCTGATATCTATTCGAGGACCAATAGGAACATGTTTTATTCAAGTCTGTTGCAAAGTTCACAGAGAAATACATGTTTAAAAACAATTTCAGGGTGAATTCTGGACTTTTGCTTATTGGAGTACTTTATATCTATTTTCAGTCAAGAAAATCAGTCAAGGTTCCCTTGCGTAGGATATGTTTCTCTGATATCTATTCTAGAATCAAAACGAGGGTATTCCATTCAAGTCTATTGAAAAGTTCCCGAAGAAATTCATGCTTAGAAACATGTTCGGTATGGATTCCGCATGTCTGCTTAGGAAGGTAATATATTCTCAGACAGAGATCAGAAAGGTTCCCTTGCTTGATGAATTTTTCGTTTGAGATATCTATTCTCGGACAAGGAAGATCAAGAATATTTGGATCAACTATATTCCCTTGCTTAGAATACAATATGATCAATAGAACACTAATGTATCAAATTAGGAGTATCTGATCAACCTATCGCTCCAAAAATTTACTTAAGAAGATGAAACTTAAAGACGTGATCCATCTTTAAGATGAATAATAATGGACTATCGATTTCCTTTATGCATATTTCGTCTGATGACTAATCTGTTCCGAACTTAAATGAATGTGCTTATATCAAACGCTTGGCCGTTATAAAACGATTTTAGTACATCAACTTGTACGTATACATCGAAATCAGTATCATTAGATGATTACAGTTTTTCGTAATTTGAAGCCCGAATAAGAGGAAATCAAACAAAGACATGCTGAGAACTATTATTTATGTTGGGGTCTCCGCGGCAGCAGTCCCCCAGATGAAGAAGCCCAAATATACTACTTTACAAGCATACGCCAAACACGAGAGAGAACCGACGGGAAGACGGAAGGATAGAGACGCAAAGCCATGAAGAGCAAGACTCCGAGAGACGACAGCAGGTAAATAGACCACAGATGGTCGTCCGTCTTCGCGTCTCTTGGCCTGTCGGCTGCGCCGCAAACGACGAGGACGCGAGAGGAAGACGAAGACAGGAGGAGAAGAAAAAAAAACGATATGAAAACGATGGTTATTAGTGCACATGTCGGCATACCAGATTTTTGAATTGGTAGCAAGAAGAAGCATCTCGCACGTTTGCGATTTTCGACCCACTGCGTACGCCGTAAACTGGTCTATTGAAGTATTGATTTATGCGATATTCAAATTTTCGATTCTGTGAAGATGGGCTGCTTCTGTGTGTATGTGTATATATGAATGTATGTATTGTGTGAGTGTGTGTGTGTGTGTGCGCGCTGGAGGGCGCAAGAAGTAGTAGTAGTAGAGATAGCGGACAAACAAAGTAGGCGCAGGTAAAGCGCCGCAGACACGCGTTGGTTTAGGATTGTTGGAGGAACAAACAGAACGGGACCGAAATCGAGGCTTTCTGTGGAATTCCACCTGGCGTAAGCCGGGCGCCGAACAAAGGGTTTCTTTCTTTTTCCTTCGCTCGCTCCACGCAGACACGCTTTGCATGACAATGGGTTGCCTTGAGACGGAGGGGTGATTGTGATAGCAAGTGTCCGAAACATGGTTGACACTTACAGGTACTATCAGGTATAGATGCAAATAGAGGTTTGGAAATACGATTCGAAGAAAACTGACTTAGTATCTTAGATAGTAGAAGATACTTCTTTGGCGTACAGAAAGAACTGTGGTAGAGAAGAGGTTTTACTGTTGGGATTTTAAAACCTTCAAAACGTTTCTGCAGGAATCGGTAATAAGAGGATTCCGGATATCCAGGTGCAATTTAAAGCTGTCCTCAAGCATGAGCTGCACACATGCGTCGGTCCCCAAATGAAAACGGACGCGTCAAGTACGCCAACAGACGTAGTAAAACTCCCGAAATAACCTCATGCCGTCGACCGACCACATTTCATCTGAGACTGCTACACTATCTTGCAGTACAGTCTCAGAAGATCTTTTGCAAATGTACAGAACTATAAACAAAAGAAAACCCCTATATTACCACAGTTCAGATACTATTTGTTCAGAAATTTTTCGAATCGTAAAAAGAGGGTGCAAGACAGTACATCACAGACTCATTCGATGATTTTTGGAAATGTATCTAACCAAAAATAGCCACAGTTCAGGCACTATCTCTTCAGACATTTTTCGAATTCTAAATAGAGCGTGCAAAAAAATGCATCACATTCTCAGAGTCGAATACCAAAAAAACGACAAAACGTACATCACCACAGTTCAGGTACTATCTGTTCAGACATTTACCGAACTGAAAGAGCGTCATTGATGCAATACCCACAGAAATCTCGATAGAAAGATGGAACAGAAGGAACAATATGCGATTTACGGCAGGAACACAGGAGCGTCTGTCAAAAAGCGCGATGATCGTGCGCGAGCCTTGGACGGATGAGCGGACACGTATACAGCCGGCCGGCAACAAGCCGGATGTTGCATAAATCTGGCGCAACGCATTCAAGCAGGCGGTTTTTGTTGCGTCCTGCCGCCTGAGAAAGACAACCACAGGCTGAATTCGGACGCAAAACTGCGCTCATTAACGCAGTGAACCGCACAATACATCGAATTTGTACAACTAAACTTTGCGTAAACACCCAAACAAAGAAGAAAAAATAACTTATCCAACGCGAAGTTTTATAAAGGTATAAGGCAACTTCGTTATTCCGGGGACGGCATAATTATAATCATGTAAGTACTTTTTACAATGTATATTCTGATATATTAGTAAGAAATATATTAAGAATTGTCTTGCTTCTGCAGAGATTGTGATGGTTCAGATCAAATTATCAGGAGGCGGTAGAATTGTTTAATTTCAGTTTTGAAATTTGTTAAGGGTGAATATTAGAAAGACTGTTCTTGGTTTAAATAGAAAGAAGTTCGTTATTGTGGGGATGCGTGTTCGGTATCAATTTCTTAATAAGGAATCTGTGAGGAACTTGTTCAGGAATACTAGTAAAATTGTTCTGGGTTAGAATGAGGAGACGTTATTGGTTTCACTGAAGGCCACAGAAATCGAGGTTTTGTTTGTTTAGTTTCATTTTTACTGAGGGATCTGTGAGGAACTTGTTCAGGTGGTATGAATCGAAATTTATTTTTTTCACCTTTAAATTTTACTGTGGAATCAGTACTGAATTTGTTTAGGAATATTAGTAAGATTGATTTAGTCTAGAACGGAAAGGTTACCGGTGATCGGTATCTCCAAGATCGCAGAAATTGAGTTTTTGTTTGTTCAGTTTCATTTTTTACCGAGGGATTGTTGAGGAATTTGTTCAGAAAGATTAGTAATATTGTTTCTGTCTAAAATTGGAAGAAAATCGTCATTGGAAGAACTGGGGTCGACAGAAATCTAGATTTCATGTGTTCAGTTTTAATTGTTTACTGAGGGTCTGTGAGGAACTTGTTCAGAAACGTTAATAAGATTGTTTTTGTCTGCTTTCACATTACTACTGGCGGGCGGTAGCAATCATTTTATTCCTTTAAAACAGGGGACGGTTACTACAAAGTTTATCTCTGTTTCCAAATTTGAAATAATTCAAGTTTTAGGGTTGTGATAAGAGTAGGAAGCGTCGCCGCCTCTCAATACAAAACCATAGTTGGAGAGAAACGAAATAAGTTGCCAGAATTGTGTACGTCGAAATGAATCACTCACAGTAATAAACAGTAATATATGAGGAACTTGTTCAGAAACATCAGTAAGATTGTTCTTGCTTTTGGTAGGAATGTGGAGGCGGTAGAAATAGAATTTTTGTTCGTTTGTTTAGTTTCGATATTAACAGAAGGATCTGTGAGGAACTGGTTCAGGAGCATTAGTAGGATTGTTCTTGCCTTGTATAAGAAGAAGATCGTTATTGGGGGCGGCAGAAATATAAATCTTTGTATTCAAATTTGAAATAATTCAAGTTCTACAGTTAAAATAAGAGTGGGGAGGCAGTATCGCCGCCTCTCCTTAGAGAAATATACACAGAAATAAACCATGTTGTGCACGCCAGCATGAATCACTCACCGTAATAGACAGACACGTCATGATCTTCTTGGCGATGGGCATCTCGGTGGCGTCGTCGTCGTCGGCGGCGAAGAGGGCAACGCGCGCCGCCGCCGCATTATCATCACCGCCGGCGTTCGCTGGCGGTGGCGGCGGCGCGAGACAGAGGCGACAGACGGCGTAGAACGCCGGCGGCACCAGCACGTTGGTGCCGGCGGCGGTGGCGGCGGCATTGCTGCACATCGTCGACGGTCGGCGCACGTCGTCGGCGTTTCGGACACGCGCACGCACACACAGCCACCGTGGCGGTGGAGGCGCAGCCACAGCACTGGGCCTCCTCTTCCGTTTGCCTCTTGCACACTTCTTCTTCGCACAGCCAAAGAAAGCCAACGCTCGCTCTCGTAGCGACGAACGGGCACCGCCGCGCACCACACCAAGCACTCACTCACCGACGAAGACACTCACACACAGGACGGACGCCAAACATACACACGCGCGCGCACACACACATGTACACACGTGTGATAACAAAAACAATCGACAAGAAGACAGCGCGAGAGACGGACGAGAAAACAAACAACGCAAAATCAAACGGCGGGGTTCGCTCTACTCGCTCGCAGGAGGAGCAGGAGCGATTGAGAGACGGCGAGACGCGGGCACAGATACACGACGGCGGCGGCGCCGGCTCGGGGGGCGGTGGGCGTTAATGCTGTTGTGGCGGCGGTGCGTGATGATCGTCGGCCGACATTCCCCGGGTCCTTCAGCGACGCACAACCCGGGATGGCGGAGTCGTTGCTGGTACTGCTGCTGCTGCTGCGGCTGCTGCACACGGAGGGACACACACACGCGCGCACACTGCGGCGGAGCACATTTGAGAGAGCGGCACACGGGGCGCTCTTGTTGTCGCTTGGTATATATCGCGTACGATATTTTTCTCTTGCGTACAAATGCCGCACGCGGTACGGTACGCCTCGGTACGTCTCACTCTCTGGCGTGCTGTGAAGCCACTTCGAGCATACTCCCTCCCTCAGACCGTCCGACAATATTCTGTGGAGGGGGTTCTAGTACAGCAGTGGGGTTTTACTGCCGTTCGGTGTACGTCGACAAATTTCGCTATCCCACCACACCATCCAGCCCCCACTAGACGCTCTTTGTTTCAGCTTCCGACTTGTAATCAGCATCAGCAAAAATCGCCGAATGCAATTTTCGTACTGGTTTGTGACTTCAGCTGTCTGTTTTGTAGTTATCTGTGATCTGTTTGGCACAGCTGCACAATTGTAAATGTGCATATTATTGCACCTTTGCAAGAATAACAAACTTACTAGAAATATTTGCAATAAAAATTACTCTGGCCAAACTTTGCCTTGTTTTGTCAGCAGAATATTTATGTCAACTATTGCCTACCAAGAAAACCCCATACTCCATAAAAATAAATAGCTCTAAACCTCTTAATTCATCTCAAAATTAATCTACTCCATCACAGGGCATAAAAAAACGATTATTGGAAGAAAACTAGTTATTTTTTGGTACCTTTTAGGTGGTACCAAACTTAAAAAAACTTAAATTTAAAAAAATAAACTCAAAAAAATCCGGAATAAACACTTTTTCTAACAATGAACTGCTTGATTATAGGTTTTAGTCACTTATTTGTCAGAAAAAAAATTAAATAATTGCCAAAGGGCGATTTAACACATATTGGGACCCTCAATCATTTTTGGTACTTTTTAATGGTACCAAACTTAAAAAATATATGTAGACCCGAAAAAATCAAGAATAAACGCTCATTCTACACATATTGGTACCCTCAATCATTTTTTGGTACCTTTTTAATGATACAATACTTAAAACATATATGTAAACCCAAAAAAAATCAAGGATAAACGCTCATTCTACACGTATTGTTACCCTCAATCATTTTTTGGTACCTTTTTAATGGTTCCAAACGTAAAAAAATATATGTAAATCCGAAAAAATCAAGTATAAACGCTCATTCTACACGTATTGGTAGCCTCAATCATTTTTTGGTACCTTTTTGATGACACCAAACTTTTAAAAAATATATGAAATCTCGAAAAAGTCAAGAATAAATGCGCTTTCTAACAATAAACTAATACATTATTGTTTTAGTCCCTTATTTATAAGAACTTAACCTATAATAAATAAAATAATTGCCAAAGGTGATTTCACACTTATTGGTACTCTCAATCATTTTTTGGTACCTTTTTGATGGTACCAAACTTAAAAAAATATATAAATCCAAAAAATCAAGAATAAACGCTCTTGCTAACAATAAACTACTTCACTATAACTTTTTAGTCGCTTATTTGTAAGAAATAAACCAATATTAAATTAAACAATTGCCAAAGGGCGATTTAACACATATCAGGTCAATTTGCGCTTTTTTGTGTCAAATGACGTCATGCAGATGGCATTTCATCGAATAGTATGACTCATTCAAAGAATGCGAATATGCGTTCAAGGTTTTTCTTCTCAAGCTAACATTTTGATGCACATTACCCTTTACAAAATGTTTTAAACTTCGAAAATATTTCATATGCTTATAAAATCTCCGAATTTTTAAAAAATATTAATAGTAACGTTTAATACTAATAGCGCCATCTATGAACGAATTTCTCAATTTAAGGACTTGCTTACTTTTTTTTTCATTTATGTTTTAACAAAGCCTTAAATTGTTTCAGTAGAACACAGATTATAATTTAGAAACAACATTGCTGAGATTGTCAAGTCTTAAAATTAACATATAACATTAGAAAAACTAATAATAATTGTAAACACACTAGTGTCATCTATATCTGAACGTCGTAAACTTAAAGTCAGAAAGTCTTCTGTTTCTGCGCATGTTTCGGCGCATATTTTAAGCATATTTTTCTTCAGTGTTAGTATCGTATGTTTTGTAGGTTTTTATCGAAATTATTTCATTTGTTTCATTACAGATGGTTTAGGAACGTTTAGTTTTGGTGGAATAATCGTTGTATCCCCTTCTACAGCGCAGGTGAACTGTACCTCCCCTCTACTTCTCGGCGTGCTATCGCAAGGAGATGCGCGTAGAATGGTTGCGGCTATTTCCGATGACTCACAGCCAATTACTGATAATTCCGTCGTCGCTTTCGCGTGCTGTTGCGTTTTCTAGAAGAACAAAGCAAAAGGCTTGGCCCCCCTGCACGTCGCGAGTTGTCTGATTACGCCAGTGCCAGTGTCAGGCGAACGACGCTTACGGCGCGAACGTGAACGCACAAAGCCTAGCCAGTTGGTGTAACTACGTAGATGCACGCCTTTCGCTAGCGACACGAATTCGCACATTGTGCTTGCATATTTGGGTGCATTTCTTGTAAGTATTGCTAAGTTCAAACAACCTATCTACTATCTATGACCTAATAACCTGAGTTAGGAAATCGTCCTAAATTTGTGGAAATCTCATGATTTGCTTAATATTCATTCATATAATAATCATGCATGTTTTTTGTTTCCACAAATGAGATTAGGAATCTTGTCGAAACATTACAATTTCACTTTATTTTTAAGTTTATCGTATTGTTAATAGCATAGTCGTTGTATACAAATACTAAATGATTTCTTTGAAGGTGTAAATGGAAATTGATGACCTTACCTACTACTATCTGCTGGTTTTGATTGTCGTACCGACAAAGTTATTCTTCGATCTGTGGTCCTGGTTTGGTTGGTCGTTGTACGTGAATAATTGAAACAATCGCTGGGAGTAATTGAAGCAGTCGACGAAGGACGAAGTCAAAATGAGTATTAAACGCCCCTTGAGTTTGGACTTGAACGCATCGAAGAAAAACATGGATATAGCGCCTCTGCTTGGATCGCCTGATCTGCGCAACTTGAAGGTCGGAACGCCCGAGCTGAACGAGCTTCTGTTGGGACAGAATCCGCTGTCGACACCGACGCCATCGCAGGGGAATCCCAATGCTATTCTCTTTCCTCGTTCTGTCACGGAAGAGCAGGAGAACTTCTCGGCTGGTTTTGTTACAGCGTTGAATAATCTTCGGAATAACAATTCCCAAGGTATGTTGACTTTTCAATTAATTTGCTTGTAATCTATATGCATTAGACCTCCTCTGATAAAGGATGAACCTTATTCAAAAATTGAATTTTTGGAAATAGTTCCAATAAAACGCTGAACTATTCAAGAATATTCCCTCAAAATTTCAAGTCGATAGTTGCAGTATTTACCATGTTTTGCTCATAAAATGTATATAGTATTATGTTTACCAAACGTTAAACGCGTTGTTTTAGAAACATCCTTTTACGATTATTTTGCGTACACTCTAGAGTACTCTAGTTTCCTTCTTTTGTGCCACCTTAGCCTTTCTACATTTATCCTCCTCCTAGGCGACTAAGAGGGATTTACCCTGCCCGAGCCTAAAGTAAAATTTGCTATCAGGGCAGAGGGTTACTGTTTGTGCTCGAGAGAAGGAAGGCTCCATTTTTTTTAATTTTATGAAATAGGATAATAAGGTTAAGTTTTATTTATATACCAATACATTTGACTTTTTGTGAACATCTCTAGTCCAATTACCGCCCCACGTTGATAAATGCTCTAGAATTCTACCAAACCGATTTGGCTAGATAAATAGATAATTACTTACCACGTAGGAGTACGGGGTTCGATTCCCCGAGGTGGGCAGTCCACCGGGTGAATATTATTCACCCACAACTTACCACAAACACTTACAACACTAAAACATTCAACACCCAACGTTCTACCCTCAACATTCAACACTCAACATTCAACACTCAACATTCAACACTCAACATTCAACACTCAACATTTAACACTCAACATTCAACACACAACTACTACTACACAACAAAACAACAGAAATTGTAAACACACAAATATATATGTACAAACACGGCGGAAAAACTCTTAGGGTTGATAGCCATTAAATTATATACATTAATTTATTTAGATAATTACATTCGCCGAAGAATGTAGTCAATTATTTTATGAAAAATATTTATTTGCATGTTTATTCGTGTTTCAAGAGTCGACAATTGCAGTATTTACCAAGTTATACTTATAAAATGTATTCAGTATTATGTTTACCAGACTTCAAACGCTTTTTATTCAAAACATCGTTTTACAATTATTTTGCGTGCACTTCAGAACAGTGTTTCCCATGCCCTACATTAGAATAATTCTTATGACCCCGTCCTCCCTTAGGCGTCTAAGGGGGATTGGTCCTGTCTGATCATAAAGTAAAATTTTCTACTAAGGCATTGATAGCAAAATGTTTGCACCCGAAAGGGGGAGATACTGCTTTAAAGCAAATTCTACTGAACCTATTTGATTCTATGGTGGCTCATTTTATAAATACTTAAATGCAACATGCATGTAAGGAGATGTATGTAGAATTGGTATATTCAATTTATCTCTAAATTATAAGCCAAATATTTATGTTATGAGGCTTATCTATTGATTATGATGATTCAATTTGTTTATAAGAAATGCCTGATAACATCATCGTAGTTATTTATTCAGTAAAATCTTACAAATTCCATTCGAATAATTCATTAGTCCACACTATTGAACTATCTTTAAATTAATTTGCTTTCTGGGAGGTTATTGCTGAAAAATCGTTAAGATTATTGAAGTTATGAATTTGATAACAATGGAGGATTTATGAATATGTAACCCAACGACGGGGGTACCGCGTTGGAACAAATTTGAGAAAAATCAAAATGGGTTGAGAAGTCCCCCTTGCTGCAAATTTAATCAAATTTGAACAGAAGGGGAGCTTAAGTTGATTCAACCCGACGGGGGTCTTCCTCGGACAGTGATGGCGAACCTTTTTGAAATCATAGGTCAAATTTTCTTTATATTTATGGTAGTAGAAGCTCCTGGATCAGTAATGCCCAGGAGGATGCTCTTCGTTTTCTGCATATACCGTGGGAGTCCTCCAAGTAAGTTTCAGTCAAAAAATTGCCACTGCCACTCGAGTAACTGACTATTCACAAAAACTCGATTTTTAATCTGGTAAATCAATCCCAGTGTCTAGAAAACAAATGAAATCTGTTTCCGATTAATTTTTACTGCATTTATAATTAATGAAATCAATATTGATATTGTGTGAATTGGTTTTAATGTGTGCGAGCAATGCGTGATCTCTAAAATATCTGCTTGAAAACCAGATTGTTTTCTAGCGTCGACGTCAGATTCGAATAGCACCGTCTACACGGACATGGAACAGCCGTCGGTGGGCGTGGGCAATGCCGGCGGTGGCGCGCCCTTCGTGCCGGCACTCATCAAGGAGGAGCCGCAGACGGTGCCGAGCACCGCGTCCGCCTCGCCGCCTCTTTCGCCCGTCGACATGGAGCACCAGGAGCGCATCAAGTTGGAGCGCAAGCGACTGCGCAATCGGCTCGCTGCCTCCAAGTGTCGCAGCCGCAAGCTGGAGCGCATCTCGAAGCTGGAGGACAAGGTCAAGCATCTCAAGACGGAGAATAGCGATCTGTCGCAGGCGATCACGCAGATGCGCGACCAGATCAACACGTTGAAGGTGGAGGTGCTCGAACATGTCAACCAAGGATGTGAAATTATCATGTAACACGGCCATCATTACCACTTTTTTCCTTCACGTTTCTTTTAGAACAACAAGCGACCGAATAGAAAGCAATATTATTGAAACGACACCACGTTTCTGCGAATTGTGTGCGGGCTGCACAATCATCTATCTTAAAAAGGGAGAATCAGGAATATTTATTTTCATATTATATATATTATGTAGACATAGCAATGCCGATGCCAGATTCTTACTAAAATATTTCTCTTTTAGATATTATAGATGTAGGTCTTTAATCCATGATGAAACCACTATTTTTATGCGTAGATTTCAATGTTTAATGATGAACTTAGTTCAATTAAGTCATAGAGATATATGTAGGGAGACTGGGACAATTGTTTGACTTCAGAAAATTCTACTGTTTCTAGTATTTGCAAACGTATACCAATTGAATTTGAATGAAATGAAATTGAATTTGATATTAAAAGAGAAACGGTTATATTTGAGATATATCAATATATTGTAAAGGTTTGTAAGATGATGATGGTGATGAAAATGGAAAATATTGTACAGAATTATTTATATACAAAATGTTTTATTACTTGATCTAATTATGTGTTTCATTTACCCTTCTTTAGGGTAGTCCTAACGAATGTTATATGAGGTGACCCCATGTAAACCTCCTTCCACCGCATGAGTCTTTAGTGAGTTGCTTCCGCCTATAGCTTCGCCTTCACCGTGAGGTGTCTCTTTCTATAGGATCACCTTTTACAAGAGTTTATCACTCGTTAAATCACCGCATTAGTATAATCTGTGATGAGGTGTCTCTTTCTCGGCAGAATTCTATACCAAGAGTATGTAATGAGGTGTTTCCTTTTACCACATGAGTCTGTGGTCTTCACCATGTGTATGTGATGGGTTGTCACTCTCTACAGGATCACCTATATGAATAGTCTGTGATGGGGTATCCCCTTGTAAAGCACAACATGAGTCTGTGGTAAGGTACCTCCTTTTATAGCACTAGCTTCACCATCTGTGGTAAGGTATGTCCCTATATGGTAACAGTGAGGTATTTCCATTTAAAATACCCTATGAGTCTGTGGTGAGTTGTTTCCCTTTATAACGTCGTTTTCACCATGTGTCTGTGATGAGTTGTCACTCTCTCTACAGGATCACCTATACGAATAGTCTGTGATGAGGTATCCCCTTGTAAAGCACAACATGAGTCTGTGGTAAGGTGCCTCCTTCGATAGCACTAGCTTCACCATCTGTGGTAAGGTATGTCCCTTATATATTAACATCGCCAACATGTGTCTGTGGTGGAGTACCCTTTCTATTGGACCACCTATAACAAGAGTTTATCACTCTTTAAAGCACCGCATTAATATAATTTGTGGTGAGGTGTCTCTTAATCTCTGGAATATCATATCCTATGTGGTGAGGTATTTCCTTTTAAAGTACCGCATGAGTCTGTGGTGAGTTGCTTCCATCTATAGCTTTGTTTTTACCATTTTCACCATCTGTGGTGAGTTGTCACTCTACAGGATCACCTATACGAATACTCTGTGGTGAGGTATCCCTTTTTAAAACACAACATGACACTGTCGTAAAGTGTTTCGTTCTATAACACCAGCTTCACCATCTGTGGTAAGGTATGTCCCTATATAGCGGCATCACCACCATCTGAGTCAATATAGCCCTCGATTTCCACGTCAACATACTGATTCTTCCCCATCTTCTTGCGAGCCAAGTTGGCCAACGGCTTCACCGAGGTGGACGTACCGAGTTGCTCTTCATGCAGAAGCTTTCGAAGGGCCTGCCTTTTCGGCTAGACGTGATTTCAAAGATTTAAAGGATACAATTAAATGAATAGTAACTATTTCCACCACTGTTTTAGGAAAAGAAACTAATAATTGCCTGAAAATACACAAAAAAGGTAACACAAATCATCATAACAAAGCATTTAAGACATTTATTCGTTCATATTATTAAGAAAACATGAATATATCGTAATTATTTCTGTCCCTTGGACTTCTGGTGAAGTCGGCGAGACTTTGCCACAGTACGACTTCTTCGCATCAGTGGGGAGCTGCCGTCGGAGTCGATATCGCCCTCGATATCCACGTCAACATACTGATTCTTCTCCATCTTCTTACGTGCTAAGTCGGCCAACGGCTTCACCGATGTGGAAGTAGACCCGGAAGTAGTGAGCTTCTCTTGATCTGCAGGAGCTTTCGAAGGGCCCGCCTTATCGGTTAGACCAGACGTCTCAGGAATGTCGACGTTACGATTGCGGAGAGGACGGCGCTCCGGCTCATTCTCCTTGTTGGAGTCGGTCCCTGAATCGATTCGCTGGGACATGTTGCACCACTTATGCTGGGTGTTGGTACTCAATGTATGTACTTTACGAAATTATGATGTTGCACAGACAGAAAGCAATTGATGAATGACGGTTGTTCTTTCAGACTGTTGTTTATATACGTGCGATTACGGGGAAGCGGGAGTGCCCTGTGCTTATGGTTTGAAATTGCTATGTTACCAACTCGGTTGGCGCGCGTTTTTTTTTCACGGGGCAATGTTTGTACAACTGCAGAAACGACTTGCAAAAAAGTGCATAGTAATTGGGGAATGTGAAGAGAATTATATAAGTTCATCGAAAATATGGGCTAATTGTAAGTTTAGTTATAGACGAATATTGTAAGGCCGTTGATTTAGGCGGAATCTGTCTAACGCGGAAACGGAATGAAATATTTATGTGTAGCGGAATATTTTAGTAGGATATTTCCATAAAACTTGCCACATTAATGCCCTAGACTGGAACCCCCAGGGGTATAGAAAAATAGGCAGACCTTAAACAACCTGGAGGGGTACTATACGGTAGGTAGCGGAATACATGGACAAATCCTGGTAGGGAATTAGTTAAGTCAATTTTGGCTAGTTATACATCTTTTGATAGCCGTTTTGAAACTTGGTTTAATCATCTGCTTTGTCAAAAACGGAAAATATTGGTTAGTTCCGTGACTTTCTGTAAATGGCAGGTTTCCATGTAACAATATTTTGATGCAATGATTGTTTAATGTGTCCCACAGAATGTTACCCTGTGGTACTCACCACACAAGAGACACCCCACGATATCTGACAGATTTAGAACATGGGTCGGGAACATAATATATTACCAACATTGGAGTAAACGAAGAAATCAAAAAAATGAAAATTGGAACCGTTTTCAGACAAATTAATAATTCTGCTACTAATTGCTAGTAATAATTCTGCGGAATGTGTAACGATTTGCACTAATATTGGAGTGTTCCCTCCGTTTTTAGCCATCTGTTCTTTGTATAAACATTATGAAGACTATATTGAGATGATGTCTGTTGTTTCCGCGGGCAGTTCTGATATTGAGATGAACACTTGCAAAAACACAGGAAATGCGTGTATCGGTTTGCCGGTGGTACCACAAACTATGGAGTTGTACCGATATATTCGCATTGTATATATTTTTCTATTTTGCCAATAATTTCTATGATTGGAAATATTTTTACGTACAGAAATTTAACCCTTCTAGGTTTCATACTTTTCTTCTTCTTGCAAAGCGTCTACCTACTTCAACCATCGTAGAAAACCCCTAGTCACAGCTTTCACCTTTATTCCTCCTCTCTCAAACGCTATACCTATCGCTATAGACAAGAGGTATTACGCCTATCTCTACTTTTTCTGCATTTTCATAGAGCTGGTTTGAACGGCTGGGGTTGGAGCAATTTTGATTCGTTCTGTCTCCAACTCGGAGCAAGTTCACATCAATTTTCTTCAAAGGTACCTCTCGTTTGTTATTCGCGATTTAAACTTGTTTGTACTGTGCAAACGTATCTTCATTTCTGTACCGTGTAATTGTGACTCTTTTCTGTACCACATAATTACGCTCATGATTAAAGAACTTTTGCGACTTTGAATACTTTGGGTTACATTGGGAGAATTAACGAATCCCACAGAATGTACCCTTCAGAAAACCAAAGAAATATTTCCAACAGTTCTTGCTAAAAATAATTCCATTGCCTTCGTGGTTAATAATTTAGACTTACAGTGGTGAGGCCAGATGCACACCTGCAATAATACAGGAAATGCTCGGATCGGTTTACGTGTGGAGTGTTCCCCTCAGAATGCCAAAGAACTTTTTTCAACCGTTTGCAAACATCTGTTCTTTCGTAGATATATGAATTTATTGTATTGTGAGATACTTATTGTATCTCATTTCTTATTTACACATAGTTGACTTCAGAAAATATTTATATTGGGTTCAGCATGAATGATTACTACATGTACGGGTACGGGAAAACAAGTACCGGAAAATCATCAGTCTTTATTCGATTGCGTCTGTAAAAATCATTTAGAAAAAATGAAGAAAAAAATTGGGAATTTAATCCATATCCCCGCAATCGTAGTGCGCAATGGGCTCAGTGTCTACGTCATCATCGTTGATGTCCAAATCCCCGAAGAGCGAGCGTAAAAAATCCTCGAACGTGCCTTGAACCGTAGCCGGTTGTATAGCAAAGTAAATCAGACCAATCTTCTCAAGATATTGGCGATAGCAGGGATCGCGCTGAATCGAGACGCGGTATTGTGCGCAGAGCACTTCAAAGGCACCGGCATGGCCGCTCTCAATCACCATCAAAATAAACGCGATGAAATTCAGGAGCGGCCGGTCGAAGGGTGGATGTTCGCGTCGTACCTCCGGATGCTTCTTCGTGTACTCACTGAACGTGACCGCTGCTGTTTTTTTATCTTTCAGGCACAGCAACTGCAACACCGCCTGAGCGATGAACATGTCTAACTCACTTCTGAAGCCCTGCGAGGTCTGAAACTCGATCAGATTTTGGGCAAAAGCGACGCCGTCTTTCGCATGCAGGAAGTGCTTGTGTGCTTCCGGGAAGTTCTTCTCTCTCCAAAAGACGTGAGCAATTTCCTGAATTGAAGAATGGAACGTGTAGAAAAATAATAAGGAGGGGAAATGAGATTGAAAAGGGTTGTATGTTGATTACCCGATGCAGGGCTGGGTCTGTCTGAAGAGGTGTTCCTGCTAACCAGTCCATAAACTTGATCAGATAGATACTCCGCTCGAGGACCGTACTAGGAAGCAGCGAGAAGATGCCACAGAGGCGGTTCTTCCATACCTCACATGGTTTAACCTTGGCTAACTTCAGGACATTGATGAGGAGCATAGCCAAGTCAACAGCACTACTGTACTGAAAAGGAAAATCCGGTTGTCGTTAATTTCAGACAGTTAAAACACATTGGTTCCAGAAATACGCCAATTCTAAAGAAATGCTCATTTGGTGAACCTCTGAGGGGGTCCCCGCAGAATCCTATCTGATTATGCTACCAACCTGATTATTTGCAAGCATTACTGTGGTCCCTTCGTGGATCATATCCTGCAATTCGTCGTACCTCGCCTGAGTCATGAAACGGAAGTAAATCGATCGGTAAATTTGATGCGCCTCATACCATTCGCCATTCGCGATCGCATTATGAAGCTTGTTTAGTATACGGGTTTCGCCGCGATGCCGGGGCATTGTAAATGTCGTGTAGATTAATGTAGAGAATAGAAAATTTTTTGTGACGCAGCACTGTCAATGGGGGTCGGAAATATTCTGCCGGACACTAATTTCATAAACGCAAAAACAATGAGCCCCGTTGCACTAGCAACCCAATGTCATGGATATTGCATGTTTATTTGTGAAATCACATATAAAACATGTAAAACATGTGTTCAAGCGACTAATTGCAAGATTTACTACAAACTGGGACTTAAACACATCCATGGGGACATTGATATCTTTAATGCCTGGAAAGATATGCTCAAATGGCCCAGTTTTGATGAAAGGTGTGTTTAAACACATCGGGAGATCGATAGCGTTAACGCTTCGAAAGGTAGGCATGCAATTTTTGAAACTTTGGAAATATTTTCCTAAAATTTACAACAAAATATGTTCAGATGTACTCAACCGACTTAGTTTTACTATAAAGTATGCTTAAACACATCGGAACAATGATATTTATAATGCTTGGAAAAGTAACCAGCAATTTCTGAAATTTTTGTAGCTGTAAAAAAGAAAACAAAAAAACGTGTTTGGATGAGCGCAATTTTTTGCTAAAGAATGCGTTTAAACACATCGGGACATAGGTTTAAACACATCGATAACTTTAACGTTTCAAAGTAAAGATACGATTACGAAAATTATGGTTAAGCTTCACTAGAAGATAAGAGAAAAACGAGTTTAGATGTGCCCAAATCGCTTATTTTAGTCTAAAAAGTGTGTATAAACACATCGGGTAATTAGTAGCTTTAACTATTCGAAAATCAGCATGACATTTCTGAAATTTTGGTTGAGTTGCGGTGAAATATAAGGATAATACGTTTTTAGATATGCCCAAAAGATTAGTTTTTTTTATTAAAAATGGGTTTAAACACATCGGGAGAGCGGCAATTTTAACGCTTTGAAAAATTACAAGCAATTTCTGTAATTTTGGTAGAGTTTCGCAACAACATAAGAGGAA
Organism: Mimaenictus wilsoni; assembly: GCA_027575185.1. NCBI lineage: Eukaryota > Metazoa > Arthropoda > Insecta > Coleoptera > Staphylinidae > Mimaenictus > Mimaenictus wilsoni. The sequence continues at coordinate 22,772 of JAODAC010084089.1, read as the reverse complement.
ACCTTGTTTAGATATGTTCAAATGATCTAGTTTTGCTAAAAGGTGTGTTTAAACACATCGGGAGATCGATAGCGTTAAGGTTCCGAAATGTATCATGCATTTTCTGAAACTTTGCAAAAATTTTGCTAAAATATAAGACAAAATCATGTTGAGATGTGCTCAAACGACTTAGTTTCACTATAAAGCGTGTTTAAACACACCGGGAGATCTATAACTTTAACGCTTGAAAAGATAATAATAAATTTTTGAATTGTTGGTAGGTTTGAGCTAAAATACAAGGGGAAAATGTGTTTGGATGTGTTTAAACCACTTATTTTTGCTAAAACGAAAAAAAAAAACACATCGGGAGATGGATTTAAACATATCGGTAGCGTTTACTTGTTTCATAAACACAGAAATAATTCGAACCGTTGCATTAGCAACCCATTGCTATGGATATGCCATGTGCATTTGTGCAATCAGATATTTCGCGAACCTTGCACTGAAAGCAGCACGTTTCCAAATTCGAAAATGGCTCCTGCGAAACAGCTAGAGCGCAAGCGATCCACGCAGGAACATTTTTACAAATTTCTGAAGTATATGACCGCAACGCGTCCTAATGCCGAAGAGGCACGCGTGCTTTTAGATGTGATTCGAAAATGGCACCATCCGAACGCCGCACGCGATGATGACAGTTATCGTCATGTGGCTAGTACGTCAAAAGATGACCCCAAACCCCAGAGAAAGGAGCACCCTGGCAGCAAACTTTTGGTGAAATCGGACAAGGTCAAAGTGGAGAAGAAGCGCACTCCAAGGCGCTCTTCGAAGAAGCCTCTGAACAGACGCGTGTGTGTATTTTAAATATTTTTCTGAAATGGGACCTGACTGTGACATTTATATTTTCGAGAGGTCCACTTCAGACGTAACTTCTTTCATTTCCTGAACAATAATTTTCGCAAAAACCATTGTTTAGTTTCTAATATGATTTATTCCAATGAAATGGAATTGTATTCTCACTTTCTGTTACCTCACATTTCAGCGATCTTAAGACCCTACAGAATCTGAAACCAAGGCAAGCTCAATGATGGAATTCAAGATGGAATACTTGATACAACAACATTTCGCAGGAACCGCACTCAACAAACGTTTTTTTTTTTATGGACTGAATCAATTAATGGAAAGTTTACATATCTCGCATAGTACATTTGAAATATACAAGTATCAACATGCTAATGTCTTTTTATAGGATGTGTTTCGTTGTACTGAATCGGCTTATTTCCGTTAAGGAATTTGTCTAAACACATCGGGAGATCTACGTCGTTAATGGTTGGAAAATTAACTTGGAATTTTTAAAATTTTAGAGAGTTTAGAAAAATAGACAATAGAAAAACGTGTTTCTATGTGCTCAAATAGCACAATATAAACACGATTTTACATTGCATACATTGCAGCGATATTTAACCGCATTATGAGAAATCGCGTGTTAATCCTTACATTCCTTATAGTTATAGTACTAGCTTATAGTTACCGATGTGTTTACAGGTTTTACTGTTTTCAAAATTTCAGAAATGATAGCGTTGGATTTGAGGAATGCGTGTTATGTAGTAGAGACGGGAGAGCTGCGAACGTGGTGTAGTGAAATGTAGACTGCTTCAAGTAACAACAGAGTTTATTACAAAGTAACAAGTGCAAGTGCCGAACACTGCTGAGCGCATAGACGCCTCGCCCTCGCCCGCCTCGTAAGCATCTCCAGTTGAGCCTCCCTTCTTCTCTTCTCATTTACTATCGCGGACACCCTGGCGACCCCCTCTCCCTTCTCTCCTAACCACCCCACGATCACATTCCCTCCCATGCATTCCTCTGCTAAATGCTACCAAGTATCCCATCCCTCCTCACATAGCACACACTTTCTTAACTCGTCTCCCATCCATACTTTCCATCCTCTCTCTTCCGAACCACACCTTGCACGTGTCAGGGTCACTTTTTCCGTCGCTCCTGGTACCCTGGGTTATAGGCGCTTCCCTTAATGCGGCTCTGCCTAATTTGCTCCCACATTCTCACGTACGTGCCTCACAAAATCTAGTAATTATTAACATTATTACGCACGTAATAGAATTATTCTCAGGAGAATAATTTTAGTCTGACCAAAGCACCACAGCTTTAATGAAAAAAGAATGTGCCTACTTATTCAGATACCGCCATTTTTTCGGAATAACCAATTCATAGCCGCAAGAAAAAGTAAATAAACAAACCCGATTAATGACAATACAAATATTCCAAACTTCACTAAATGATTTGTGAATAAGAAATCGTTGTTATATATTTCAGAGTGTGAACTTTTAGACCTTTTCTCATGTCATAAAAGTTACTTACGAGAAAAAAAAGAGATTTCGTCGAAAGTATTTTGCTTAATTGCTGAATGAAAAAAAAAACTGAAAACAAAATTAAGCCTGCACTTTCAAAATGAAAAAATTGTTTAGCTATATTTATAAGTACTCATAATAATTACAATTCCACATTATGATGTGACAGTTTCATAAACCATTCTACTACTTTAGTTTTACTGCGAGAAGTACACTACAGGAGTGCACCAAAGAAAATGCCTAAATAGTTAAAAGTTTTAACATTGTTAAAATAGGACAAAGGTATAGACAAAAGTAAAAATGTCCAAAAAAAACACCCACAAAGACGACACACGTTGACCCGTAATTACGTGCCAATTTTGCAGACAATGCACAATTAGCACGCGGTAATACAACGGATGTGAAGTACATATCGATAATTCAAATTCCCACCACTAAAAAATTGGCGGCGAACGCAGTGCCCCCATCTAGGAGTTTGTCGATCAGTGAACGAGATCCCCGTAAAGCTTGAAACTCTCTTATTCCTCTATGGTGTGCACTGTCGATAGTCGAACCAGGATCAGAACATTTAGATCGCAGCTCCGCAGCACAGTAGTACGGTAGCAAGTTCGTGCCTGTGCACCTACAGTTATTCCTCCTGTGTCTCCAGCAGACGTTAACGTGTTTATTTCGGGATAAACCAGTAGTGCTACGCCATTTTACGAAAATGGCTCTCATCTACAACATCAACTGCAATGACTACCTCGGCCGGTAAGTGAAACTCTAACCACGTTTGTAATGAAACTCTTCTAATTACATAAATCTCCTTCAGATATCTTGTAGCTGCCCGTGATATCAAGCAAGGGGAGGTGATAATGAAGGAGCAGCCCCGTTTGTTAGGTAGCCCTATCGCGGCATTCCCAATTTGCTTCAAATGTGCAGGTCGAATCTACACGGCATCCCCACCCAAATGCAAGGACTGCGGAACGGTACCAATCTGTGGGAACTGCAATGGGACGCAACATGACCAGGAATGCAAGACGACAGAGCAATTGCGACGCGCTAAAGTCCTGAATCTGCGTTTTCTAATGCAGAATCCGCAGGTTTGTCTGGCACTAAGGTGTCTCCTGATGAAACTCTACGACCCCCCTGCATGGGAGGAGTTCATGCAACTCGAATCGCATCTGGCGGCACGCCGGGGCAGCGATATTTACCACCTGCATAAACTGGACGTGGAGAGACCGCTTCGTACCGCTGGAATCTTGGAGTATATGCAACTGAACGATGCTGACGATGTCATTTCGAAGATTTGCGGTGTTTTGGACGTGAATAACTTCGAGGTACGTCCCCTTGAGTATTGTGAGGGACCTGATGACTGTCTTCGTGGTGTTTATCTGAAGCCGGCGTTGATGTCACACAACTGTATCAGGAACACTCACCTTAGCGTCGATGAAAACTTCCTGATGACTATCAGGGCGTCTGTTCGCATTGCAGAAGGGGAGATTATTTCGTTTAACTATACTAATGGCCTTCAGGTAATAAAATAATCTAATATTTGAATAATCTTGTACTTGAATCTTTCACTAGCCTATAGAAAATTTAAAAACGAATTTAAAAAATCACGTCGTTTTCCAAAAACCTTTAAAAATCGTACTCAGACGAGACGTGCAAATATAAGTGAGGTAACATTGGATTCGTCTTTAAATTTCCTATAAAATAATGAAAAAGCATTTGAGTTGGTCAAACACTTTTTGAGTAGATACGCTTAAAAGTTTGACGTATTTTCCGATTTGTTAGAAACAGAAGAAACGCGTATTTTTCTACAAAACTTTAAAACAAATCACATGCATTTGATTCGTGTTTAAATTTCCTAACGAATAGTAACTGTTGTAACCACACACATATTGCTTGTTGGCCGATAAGGCTCGAAATGCTTTATATAGCTCGAGTAATCAAAGAAAAAACGTTTCCGACATTTTAAAACGTGATATCTCTCAAATTGTTCATAGGAAACTTTCACTAGTCACTAGGAAATTTAAAGACAAATTCAATATTTCATGGTTTGTAATTCTACGATATGTCTTTATGTGATTCGTCCCGATAAAATGTAAGAATCACGTAATTTTCCACAAGACCTTCAAAAATCACATACAAACAAGTCGTACAAAGATAAGCATGAGGGTATTGGATTCGTCTTTAAATTTCCTTTAAAATAATCAAAGAAAACAGCTTCCCACGTTTTATAGGCTAATATTTCGCCCAGCTAATCCTAGGTAAGAGGTCACCGACTGTAAAGTTGTTAATTTCAGGGAAATATTGATAGACAGAAGCATCTTCAGGAGGGGAAGTACTTTACCTGCACTTGTCGACGTTGTAAAGACCCCACAGAGTTACAAACTGGTTTGAGTACCATGATGTGCCCAAGGTGTAAGAAAGCAGCCATGGTGCATCACAATAACGAATGGAAATGCATGGAATGCCGTGAATTCTTCAATTCGAAGATGATTGATGTCACTCTGTCGTTTGCCAAGGAAAAGGTACAGAAAATATTGCAGGTAGGTACGCTGACAGAAGCCAAGCACCTGGTGGATGCTTTCCTCGGGACGTTCCATCCCCAGCATGGACTTATCATTGAACTAATGCAGAAAATAATCACGCTTTTAAACGGACACACTGATATTCCGTCAATCATGGAGAAAATCACTCTGTGTGAGAAGCTGTGCAAAGTTTTGGCTATAATCGAACCTGGTATATCTCGACATCAAGGTAGGTTTACAATTTTCATGCATTGTGTAACTTTTATCAGAATTCTTCATTCAGATATCCAAGTTTTGAGATATGATTTAAAAAAATGTTATTATGTTTGAAGGAATTACTCAGTATGAACATCACAATGCCAAGCTGCTTCTTGGTAAGACCCAGTACAACGCCTCCCAAATAACTCTCGAAGCTTACCTGGAAATACTTACTGAGGGTGAAGCCATCCTGAAGTCGGCAATTGGGCATCTCATCTACGAGCCGAAGGGCACACCTGAGGGTCGTCTAGCCCAGAGAGCCCTCACCGATATGCAGGTGCTTCGTGGTACCATCAAAGATCTGCGCACCAAGGCGGAAAGAAAGGCCAAGAAACAGAAGTAAACAACTTTACTAGACAATCTGCCAAGTGTGTTTTTTAATCGTACACATTAATAAACATTATTGTTGACAGTATAAATATATTCTGTTGTCGCCCTTCAAACCAAAAATATCGTCCCTTCTGTGGGAATGAATGTTCGCTTGTTTAAAAAAATTAGATACATCTCATTTGGTTTCGTCGCCATCTCTGGGTTTCGGTTCCCAATTTTTTTTCCAATCGTCCCTGAAGTTTGGTGTAAGAAAATTACATTTCTTAAATCTGTGTGCCACGCACTTAAATATTGTTTAGCTGTTTTGATCGCTCACCTTTAGTCTTTTTTGGTCTGATTCGAAACCTAGAAACCTGCATCTGCCAGCAATGATGTTCCGCTTAATAAAAACTACATCTACCTATCACATTCATGGAATACCCAAGGTTATTACTACTATCCTACAATGAAAGTGCAGGTATATAACATTCTTTTCTTATACCAATTAGTTCTTTTTTGCGGTTGACGAACGCTTGGGTTCGTTATAAACGTCGGTCGTTCAGTAGTCGACAAATTTTACTTCACGAGAGTTACCATTTTCGTTTGAATTCACCAGTTTGCCAAACGATTTGTAACTTTGAGTCACTTGTACGCAAAATGATTCGAATATAAATCACTTTCAACATTCAAAAACAACAAACATGAAATATACAGCCATACTCCAAGGCATTGTGAAGTCTAATTACTGACAAGAAGATAGCAGCAAATTATTATTTACGTATATGGCAAAATTACTATTACTAATTGTTTGAACAATGCAAGAAATGTCCTAAAGAGCTGGAGTAACCAAGGAAAAAACGTGTTTCGTATTTTAATGCGTGATATCTCGCTAACTTTTTATCAAATTTGTATGAATCTTTCACTAGTCTATAGGAAATTCAAAGACGAATTCAACACTTGTTCTTCTATGACATGTCCTTACGTGTTTTTTCATTAAAATGTTACAAACACAAAAATTACGTAATTGTTTACAAGACCAAAAAAATTACATACAGACGAGTCGTCCAAATACAAGCAAGGTAGCATTGGATTTGTCTTTAAATTTCCTATCAAGTAGTGAACGTTGAGGCACACACACACATATTCTTTGTTCATTTAAAATGCTCCAAATCTCCGTAGAGGAATCACGAAAAAACGTTTCCCACGTTTTAAAGAGTGATATTTCGCCAAGTTTTCATCAGATTCTAATGAATCCTTCACTAGTCTATAGGAAATTTAAAAACGAATTCACAGGTTTATCGGCTGTCATTTTGCGATGAGTCTATAGGATTTTTTTCAAAAAATACTTATGTCTCGCAAATCACGTTATTTTATACAAAATTCAAGTGTGATAGTTTTGAATACGTCTTTAAATTTCCTACAGACTAGTAAAATATGCATTTGAATTAGTTAAAAACTTTTCGAGATAATACGCTTTAAAACTTGTCTAATGAATTTTCCCATTTTCTAGAGATGCAAAAATATGTAGGTTATTTCTTTACATATTCTTTAAAAAATCATATATAGTTACGTTCTAAAAGCGAAGGTGGGGTATTTGTTAGATTTGTTTGTAAATTTCCTACATAATAGTGAAAATAAATTTCAGTTAGATAAAATACTTTTCGAGAAAATCCGCCTTAAAGTTTACCTAATGTTTTTTTCCCACTTTGCTAAAAAGTAAATTTCCAAAACCATTAAAAATCACATGAAGACGCTTCGTAGAACTATAAGTGTGATTCGATTTTAAATTTTCTATAAAATTGTGAAAAATTGATCCGAATCACATAAAAACTTTTCGAGATAACACACTTTAAAATTTGCCAAATATATTGTTCCATTTAAAAATCAAGAATTTTTGATTTTAATTCGATTACTACATATTGCAAAGAAATTGGTATAACGTACGAAAAATTCACTTGAATCCATACACTAATAAATCCATCCATTCCATAACAGTAATTTGACGCTATCTTCCCATCAATAGTCTAATTGCTACAAATGTGTATGAGTATGCACTAGTTGTTTGCTGGCTTCATTTACAATTGCAAATACATCAAGCAATAATAATAATAATAATAAACACATGGAAAATAATCGGCAGCTGTCACTCATTATTTCGGTGCATCCATTCGAATACATTAAAGTTCATATATAAAAAAAATGAATAAAACATGTATAAATCAACAATAATAAACTATCTCGGAAAATAAAGACGTCTGGACAAAAAATCCGAATCGAAGGCTTTAATGATTTAAGGAAGTAAAAAAGTGGAAGAGCTTTCAATTCAATCAATCGCTGCTTGGATAAACGTGGTGCGTCAGGTATGGAATGAAAGCAGATAGGAAAACAGAATACATTATTCGGGCGATTGTACGGCCACGGATTGCGGTTAATTGGACGTCGTTGGTTGATCAATACCATCGATCATCGACGGCGAATTTCACTTATCTACTAAGAAACACATGAAATTCATCAATGTTCTATACTTCGCACGAGTGTCGCAGCGAACAATAGGACAATACCCGCATTTTACACTTTCACATTGAGTTCCCTACGCTGAGAAGAAGAAGTTCTTTGCACTTGAATTTTGGTATCGTTGGCTGTATTACCTACTATCTCCTTTGGTTGCATTTATTCGGGTAGGCGTGGATCCATACCTGGTATGAGGATGTCCTCCATGTTTGGCAACAATAGAACTTTCTGGAAAGTTGATGAAATATGTATTATTATTTTATTTAATCATTTTCCCCTTTTGAAAGGAAACTTTTACTATTGATACTTTTTCATCAAAATATTGATTTTTTTACATCGATATTATGAAGTCTATAGGAAATTTACAGGCGAATTTAACGCATGTTTTTTCAATGATACCTCTGTACGTGTTTTTTTTTTCATCACAATGCTAGAAACGCAAAGATTACGTAATTATCTACAACAGCTTTAAATAATCGCATGCAGACGAGTATTTCAAGTACAAGCATGGTAACGTTGCATTTGTCTTTAAATTTTCTATCAAGTAGTGAATTTTGTAACTTCACACATATTCCTTGTTCACTTAAAATGCTCGTAATGCCCTATTGAGCTGGAAGAATCAAGGAAAAACGTTTCCCAAGTTTTAAAACGTGATATTTTGATGAAGTTTTCATCCAATTCAGTTGAATCTTTCACTAGTCTAGAGGAAATTTAAAGACGAAAGAGAATAGTAAAACATGCATTTGAATTAGTTAAAAACTTTCTAGAATAATACGCTTTAAAGTTTACCAAACATGTGTTATTTTATGTAATCAGTTTTTCTCTTCTGAGGGTAAACTTAGTATTGATACTTTTTGATATATTGATTTGATAATCGAAAATATCGAAATTGTTTGTTATCAGGATAATAAAGTATCAAATCTTGACTTTTAGGTATTGAAATCGCCGATTTCTTTAGATATCGAAGAATAAAATATCGCCGCTTAAAAATACCGATATTAACTTGTATTGAAAGTATCGATAAGTCGATACTATCGAAAATTTCTAATACCGAAAATTTAAAGTATCGATACTTTTGTTTTAAATTTGTATAATCAAATAAACTTACTAAAAACTCTTTGTACACCCGCTTCTCAATCCACGAGCTGACTTTGTTGAAGTTCCAATTCTTCTCTCCAACAACCGGATGCGCGGTAAGTTGCAGCTTAGGCATCGGGACGGCGCGAAAACCGAACCAGATGCGGTCTGAGGGCGGTGGGGGTACGTTGACGACAAGGCAGCCCTTGAGTGCTTTCAGCTCCAGCTTAAGACCCACATCGGTGTTCGACACGCCCTCAATGGCCTTCTTGATGTATTTGTTCTCGGTGGCGCGTTGGAAGAAGCGCGATTCGGCGAAGCGGTCCACCATGTTCATAAACTTCTTATTCTGCTTGCTAACGCCTCCTAGACCTGGCACCGGATGGCCAGTGTCGTCCAGCGGTGCGCTCGCAGCCGGGCTGAACCGCGGCCGATCATCATCCGACGAACTCTCTGCCGTGTCCTCCACGTCCGAGTGATAGATCGCCGACTTGGTGGGCACGGCGCCGCTGGTGGTAGTCGCCGGCGCCGTTTCGGCGGTACTGCTGCGCACCAACTCGCCCTGCTGCTTCAGCTTCAGCAGGTTCAGTTTAGTGAGGACCATAATAACAACCGAGCCTTCGTAGCTCAGGTCAAAGTCCAACCACAAACCCCAATCGTCCAAATAGGGTTTGCCGATCTTGCATACCTTCGGCGCGTGATTGCCGAAGGTCAACTCAGTCATGCGCAAAGATTCGATGAAGATGGGTAGTTTGATGGCTGCGAGTTTACGCGCGATTCGGTCCTGTATCATTCGAATCACCTGCTCGCTCTGATGAAAATCGAAGACCATACGATAGATCATCGTATTCAGCCACTGCAGGTCGAAGTTGGGTGAACTAATGACACAGTCTTCTACTTCCTGACGTGGCCGTCTATTACGTAGCGACGCATCAGACGACTTCGACGACGATTGATTCGTATAGTACGTCATGAACAAACTGTACGTGCCACCCGACTCTATAGGTGTTAAAATCGGCGACATAATCTTTAAGTACTTCGCATAGTAGTTGATATCATCTTTGACGATATCACTCGCCGAGTCCTGATGGCTACTGCCATCAGGCTGGCCCAGTCTGTGGGTGGCACGTTTGAAGCGTCGATACCAATGCTCTTTCTCTCGATCCGTACGTGCAAAGATATAAATGCAAGTCTGATCAATAGGATCGTGTAGAACAGCCACGTCCATCTGAGGGTCAATCGTTTCAGGTGTGTCAAAAAATGAGGGTTCATCATCAATGATCTCTTCATCGTTCTGAACAGAAAAATCATCAGCTGATGTGGCAGCCGTCGCTGCCTGAATTTCGTCTTCCTGAATAAGTTCGTCGAACATATGATCACTATCCCCCGCCGATTCCTCGATAAGTTTACTGAATATCTGCGTGCCTGACTCTGCGTTCCCCCTGATGGAAACCTCCTTAGCCAGGTCACTCTCGGGAGATGATTTCTTTTCTTTAACCTTCTCGTGAAGATCGTAACAAAGTTGCTCTTTGTTCAGACCTATACAAATCGGATACTTTTTACTCCAGTGACGGATTTTCGTCAGACCATGTGGTACCAGTTCGACGTCAGCACCGAGAAGGTTATAGATACGATGTCGGGTGAAATTCATCTTGTGTTCTGGCTCATTGTACGACGCACGTTTCGGGATCTTACCCTTTGAGTTACTGATCTTCAGGAGGTTGCCCTGCAGACGTAGATAGACGCTTTGCGTCTGCGATATGTGGTACGTATATGGATCGTACACCTCAGGGTATTCGTTCGCCCAGCCTTGATATTTCAGGGTAGGTCGCTCCTCTTTGACAGCGTGAACCTCGACGAACTCCTCCTGCTTGAGATCCTGCGACGAATTGCTGCGATTGTTGTTGACTTCATGCAGCGGCGCCGTAAGATCGTACAGCTTCATGTACACATAAGCAGCGGAAAACATCAGTACATTGCCAGTGATAAATCCGCTCATGTAGTTGCTCAACGGCAGGAAGACGTAAACGATGAAACTAATGAGTATATAGCAATAGGTGCGATTACGAAAGAAGTACTGCCAGGTGGTCTCATCGACGGACGGCTCGCGCATATCCACGAAGCCGGTCGGCGAGAAGAACGTCTCCTCCTGCGTCGCCTGCCCGACGAAATATCGCTGGCGAATGTCCTCGCCGGCGACTTGCGTTATATTGATGCTGTCTACGTCTACGTCGATGTTATCTGCAAACGGAGCATGTTTACGAAAGCGGCAGCACGAAAGCGATTTGGTTTACGAAGTGGATGCAGGCGTATTTGTTTAGATTCGTACAGAAAAGTGCAGAAGATTGCAGATGAAGAGGGAGAGAGAAAAGGGGTGTGTCACCTATTTGTGCGAGGACATCGACGCCGCTTTCAACGTCGGAATGTTCAATCTCCAGCCCCATGTTGATGTTCTGCAGGTCTTCCAGAAATCCGGCTGTCGTTGTCTTTGCCTCCTTCTTACCGTCCTTCGTAACGACGGTAATATTGCGTTTCTGCTTGCTGCCTTGTTTGTGGCTGCCCTTGGCGTTGTTCGCACATGATGCACCTTCTTTGTCTTCTTTCTTGTCCGACAGGGAGTTTGTGCCTTCGTCATCGCTAGACATTTCCACACCTATTGCCAGCGACAGATAACACACATTACTTTATCAGTTATACCACGCTCGTTATCTGAATTATTATTTGTTTAAAATAACACTCATGAGTCATTAATTGATAAAATTGAATATATTAACCAAAAGTGTCAAATTTTAGTATTGAATAACATAAGCGTTATTTTATTTGGTAACCGAAGTATCGCAATATCAAATGAAGGAATCGATACTTTTTCTGATATCGAAAATATGGGAGCAACGCACTATCTGAACTTATTCATATCAAAAGTATCGAAACAAACATATAACATATATAAATAAAGTATATATACAAAAGCATGAAATGAAAGTCTCAATACTTATCAGTTTCAAAACATGGGAAATGAAAGTTTTTGAATACCGAAGTATACCGATATGAATCAATGTTAAAACATATAAGTATCGATACTTATCGATATCGCAAGTACCGGAGCATGAATATATTGCTACATATTGATATCGAATGTATGGAAACAAACCTGCAGATATCAAAATATTGAATGAAAGTATCGATACTTTTTTGATACGGAAAGTATCGGAACAATCAAATATCGATACGATTTAACAATAAGTTATTGGTTTCGTATCAAAGTACCAAAAATACCAAAACATAAAAGTTTATATATACCAAAGCATCGAATGAAAGTATCAATACCTAAACATGGGAAATGAATGTATCGACACGAATTAATATCAAAACATGAACATAGCGATACTTATCGGTATCGAAAGTACCGAAGCTTGAATATATCGCTATTTATGAAACAAATATTTAGATACCAAAATATTGAATGAACGTATCGATACTTTTTTTGATAATAGATAAAAATACTGCTACGTGTTGTCAAGTTATTAGTATCGAAATTATCAAAACATAAAAGTATATATGTATGGATACAATATCGAAAGTCAAGGCCAATAAGATATTCGTATCGAAAGAACGGAAACAAAATTGTCTATATAAAAGTATCAATATGGAAACATAAAATTATGGATACTTATCGATATCGGCACATGAAAGTACCGATACTTATCGAAATCGAAACATAAAAGTATCGGTACTCATTGGCATCAAAAGTAAAGGGGTACCAACTCTTTGCTACCAGTGAAATAAATGAACTACCAAACTAACCTTCTGTTGTAGACACAATTCCACATGTTCGCGAAATACTACTCTCGCTTAACTCCTCTGAATCAGACAAACTTGAGCAGTCCTTCTCCTTGCTACCCTCCTTGACGTGGTCCCGCGGCGGTGCCTCTTTGGCCTCCTTGCCCGCGACCTCCTTGCATTCCTTGCCCTCTTTTACGCCGCCCGCGCCGCTGTTCTTCGCACTGCGCTTGGGCGACGTGCCCTCGTCAGCGGTGCGTGTTTTGTATTCGGTGATCTTCCCTTCGACACTCTTGGTGATTTTGCCCTACAACACAAACATCACATGCGCTTGTTTAGCAGCTGACACTCAGCTTGGCTGTTGGGGTTCTATCAGAATAACAATCAGGAAGAAAAAAACATCGTAAACCCTACCCGTATGTCACTGAAGAATCGCCAGGGATCCGACGGGGGCGAGAGATCGACGGTGGAGACGTCCACGCTCGTCGATCGCTTGCCGAGCTTGCTGGAGCGATACGGGCTGCTCTCGACGTCGCTGGCGGCTGGAAATATATGCAGCAGTTTTCTTACTCGGCGCACGATCTGCGGCGGCATCTATCAGAATTTTGGTTCCGGCCCGCACTGGACGGGACCGGAGTGTGCACGGCGCAAATTTTGCGTGAAACTGCGTAAACACATCGACGCGCGTTTCGTCCCCAGGAAAGTCACCGTTCAAAATGAGCGTTTTGACAGCGGTGCCACACGTTCGGTACGTCAGCCCTTAACCCCAGCCTACTTACCTTTGGTGGGCACGTCCACGGACAGCTCGTCGTGGTCCTCATCGGTGGAGAACAGCTCTTCGATCTCCTCCGCCGTTGCATTGAAGCGTATGCTTGGCACTGACGAATTTATTGGTTTGCCTGAAGATTAACAGAAAAAATATCAGCAAATATTAAAGTAAATTCATAAAAACCTTTTAGAAAACCAAAATATTTCAATAGAAAATTCCAACATAAGTGAGATAAACTGAAACTTAACCTATCTAAAGCTAACCTAAAACAGCGATTAGTGAATATATAATATATTACAGAAACAAGGAACTACGAAAGAAAAACAACTTAAAATAAGATAAGAAAAGCTTAACATCTGGGGAAATGGAGAGATCGTCAAGACAGATTACCTTTAAGCATGCTGAGAGTAATTTTAGTTTTTTTAGGCCCCTCCATGATTGCAGTTAGTACGAAAGCTCGAAATTAGCGTTAATTGTTAATTGATGGTTAGGTTGAATAAGTATCAATCTGTTGGAATAGAGAATAGTGGTTAGTCTTTATCATTACCATAGGAGTGTTTTTGTCAGCGTAAATATCGAATGAAAGAATCGAAAAGATGCCTTTTTTATTTGTTCACATATTACCACGTGAATTCACTAGACATGTCAACTTTTCACGAAATATCGATACTTTTTGGTATCGATATCTTTGAAACTTCAATACTTTCGATACCCAAGTATCGAAAAAAAGTATAGATACTTATTGGTATTGAAAATGCATATTGGCGCGATCTGTTAATGTATTTTCAAATTATTTTTACTCGTTACAGTAATTTTCCAGTATATTATCGGTCCCATTTTCTGATGTTACTACATTTTGAGAATGATAAATATCGTGGTAATTCCGAAGTAATAAAATTAATGCTTGTAAAATTACTGATGGAGTAAATTAAGGCTAACTAAGTTTTTATCAAAAAGTGGCAAAATTTAAATGAATTTGAACTGTAGGGAAGTATCGATACTAAGGACCAATGTAACAAGTATTTTAAAAACAGGTTCAAGAATCGAAATTTCGCTCAAAGAACGTTTACCATCCTAATTGGCGGTTGTGATTAACAGATGGCCTCAGTGCGAAGGCATGTCAAAAAGTATCGAAAATGACCGATTCGATACTATCGATTAGTATCGCAAATTAAAGTATCGATAAAAGCCGATAAGTATCGACACATGGTATCGATACCGATACTTCTTTTGACATCCCTAGAATTCATGCACGCTGTAAATATCAGATTGTCCGGTATCGATATCTATCGTTACCAGAAATATCGTTACTTATCGATAAGGATCGAACGGGATAATGTTATTTGCCAATACTTGAAACAACGATAAGTATCGAACGAAAAAAACTACTTTATCGGTACCTGATACATCTATAGTAACGATAAGTATCGAACGGAAAAACCGATAATTATCGATAGTATCTAGTGGAAAAAATATCCTTATCGATACCTTAAATATCGACACATATTAATAGCTGCTATATTGCAAGTATTGATAAATATCGATCGGAAAATATCGATACTTATCGATACCTGAAATATCGTTGGAAACAAAGAAAAAAGTCGATACTTATCGAATGTATTGAACGAAAAAAGACTACTCTTCAATACAAATATTTTTTTGATACTCTATACTACGATACATTAATAGGTGTTTAACACACTGATACGTATGTAAAAATCGATTTAGCATATTCATCGATGAGTAATTGCAAACCACAGTCGATAAAAATAACAAAACATTAAAATGCTTCATTAAAATCAACCATTTGGATAAGTATCAAAATAGTCTAATGCGTAAATCTACTTTTTTTATTACTTTCAAAATGACTACATGAAATTGGTATCTATATCTATCAACATGTTTTTCTCTGCCAATTGAGGCCGCACAATCGAATTCTGGGACTTGTTGGACATTTGGCAAGGCAACACGCATACATTACGACAATGTTGACGGTAAACGAATCGGCTATATACACAGTAAAGTACAGCATTGGTCAAACTATCGATTGCTGTAAACATTCAACGCATTTGTTTGCCACCAAACGACTTGGAAGAGATTGAGGAAATCGATAGCTTCCTATGATTTACTAGGCTGTACGACGACATATTTCTTCCAGGTTATTATTGTTCGAATATTAGAATAAAAACAAACTCGCTTTAGAAACGCGTCTAATGAAGAGGGGCTACGGACTGAACACCTGAATTTGCCTGAAAATTGGTATACGTGTAGAATAAGACTAGAAACTAATTATATTCGAATGAGACGACGCAACTCTCAAGCGTTGACCTTAAAAAGGACCAATCGCGTGTTATTTTCTGAACCGTTGCGCCTATCGATTTTTCTATGCGCTTAAACGACTTTTTTCACGTAAATAAGTCGTTTATGCACAATTAGACACGATTTTCTCTTATATCTTATCGAATACATGCAAAAAGTGCGGATATCGCGTGTTATTTTCTGAACCTTTGCAGCTATCGATCTCTCGATGCGTTTAAACGACTTTCCGCACGAAAATAAGTCGTTTGAGCACATCTAAACATAATTTTCTCTTATATTATGGTGAATACATGCAAAAAGTTCGAATATTGCGTGTTATTTTCTGAAACGTTGCGCCTATCGATCTTTCGATGCGCTTAAACGACTTTTCTCACGAAAATAAGTCGTTTAAGTACATCTAAACATGATTTTCTCTTATACTTTGGCGAATACAAGCAAAAAGTTCGGATATCGCGTGTTATTTTCTGAACCGTTGCAGCTATCGGTCTTTCGATGCGCTTAAACGACTTTTCGCACGAAAATAAGTCGTTTAAGTACATCTAAATATGATTTTCTCTTATACTTTGGCGAATACAAGCAAAAAGTTCGGATATCGCGTGTTATTTTCTGAACCGTTGCAGCTATCGATCTCTCGATGCGCTTAAACGACTTTTCGCACGAAAATAAGTCGTTTAAGCACATCTAAACATAATTTTCTCTTATATTATGGCGAATACATGCAAAAAGTGCGGATATCACGTGTTATTTTCTGAACCGTTTCGCCTATCGATCTTTCGATGCGCTTAAACGACTTTTTTCACGTAAATAAGTCGTAGAATAGATAGAATCTAATAATAGGATAGAATCTAAGTAAGATAGAATGCAAACCAAATGTTCTAATATCGCTTTATGCCGAATGTATTGCGCCATCCTGACAATGTTCGGCTAAATTGCGTTCCTTTGTCCGACATGATAAGAAAACAATCCAACATATTTTGTTACGTGAGTGAGGCGAGTCAACAACGCTGGAATGGAATGTGTAAATATGTGTCGTACGTGCCAATGATAGGTGGTTATCGTCAATTTTGTGCATATTATACATTGAAATTGTATATTTCAGTAAATTTTTAAAATCAATATGTAAAACGTTAAAACGTTTGTAAGAAACTAGAAATTAATGAATGAAATTATATCAGTACAAGTTTAACTTAAGAGGACCTGAGTCCGACGTTAGCGGTCAAATTGTCGAATTAAAAGCTGAAATTCAACCTATGTTTTAAAATAATTTCAACATACAAAAATATCGAGTATTCCGAAAAATGACTAGTTGTAAACTTGTCAATTATTTTCACATTCTCGGTAATCCTAGGATTATAAAATCGGAGTGAAATTTGCTATAAACTCCTGCAACACTTTTCATTTAGTAATTACGTACAAAAGTGTATCATCTATCATATCATCTACGATATGATTAACGTATAATGCAACATAACAAAGAAAACTGAAAATGATTAATTTTTATGATAATATCATGCAATGTTTTTTTTTTCATGCATCGCATTCAGTGAAGGTTATATATCAACGATTTATAAGAAAAAAACATCAAATCATCAATGGTAGAAAAATAAATAACATGCATGAAAATAATTATCGTGTAACAAACAGTACAAAAACATGTTTATGTGGCAAGACGACGACATAATCAAAAATAAAACCGTTTGTGAACTGAAGTAATTGAATAGCGAATTGAGCATCGGAAATCCTGCTGGGGGTAATACCAGCAGGATTCTGCATGACAGCGATGTAATTAACAATACCATCGTTTGAATTCTATTAGTGCGTGAATTAATCGGCAGTACTGCAGGAAATCATGCCAGCATGGTTCCTGACGAAGACTGCAACATCGCTGCAGGACGACGACAAGAATAGAAATAAAAACATTTGAGTAGTGTTTGCAAGTGAACAAAGCATCAGCAGTCCTCCAGAACTGTATTGCCAGCAGGACTGCTGAAGAAGACAACCCTGGCAGAAACAAAACAAAACCTAAAATGGACGGTTAGTAAATTACCAAAGTACGCTTAACCAGTAACTGACAGAAATTTTATCAGCAGGACTGCTGGATGAAGACAACAATCGCAACAGGATTATAAAATCAACCATAAGAATAGTTGCAGGATGATTTTAAAAAAGACTTCTAGCAAACTAACAAAGTAAACAACAACAATCCTGCTGGAATTGCAACTAGCAGGAACGCCGATGAATGTAACAAACGCTGCAGGATAACAGAAATAAAACCGTTCGGGTACTATTAATAGTTGAACGAAAGTAAGCATCGTCAGGGTGCAGAAAATGTTATCAGCAGGACTGCTGATAAAGACCGTAATTCCCGCAGGTCGGCCACAAAACCAAACAGTTTATATACGCTTAACAAACGAAATAAACATCAACGATCCTGCTGAAATTGTAACCAGCAGGACTACTGATGAAGACAACAACAGCTGCAGGATGACACAAATTCCACATATAAAACCCCACAGACGCACGTACCTTTTCGGCTGTTATCATTCTGTGCCATTGTGTGGTGGCTTCGCATCTCGATGCCGCCGCCACCAGTGAAGGTGTGTATCTGTATGTATGCGTGTGTACGTCGGTGCAGGCACTGCTGCCCCCCAGGTTAGCGGATGTTGCCGCACTGGGGCCTGCTGCGTGCGCGCGCGCTCTCGCTCCTTCGTTGGATTGTGCGTGTTGTGTTGTTGGTGGTGAGATTAAGTGTAGTGGTGTGGCCCCCGGCGCGTTCCCTGCGTTCTACTCCGCAGGGGAGGTTGGTGCGCACACACACACACAACACACACAGCATGCACGGCCTGCGGGGCCCACAACGATCGCGTCACGTTATCATCGTCGCCAGGAGCGATGCACGCTGCACGCCTCAAACGCCACTTATCGCTCGCTGAGTCACGTTCGAACTTGTTCGTTTCCGCGTTGGGCGGCGGATTTCGCAGGAGGAAACGTACGGTCGACTCGCAGCTGGCTGTGGCACTAAATGCGAATTACACCGAAGCGACGATCAGCTGTTGACGTACGATACAATGACAATGTCTGTCAGGTGCAGTCGTTGTTATGTTTGTTTTTCTGTCAAAAATCATTTGTCAAAAATGTTGTTGAATTTGTCAAAAGTTATCGGTCAAATATATATTTTTTTAGTCTGTTAAAAGCATCAAAAGTAATCTATCAAAAATGTTAGCATTTCTGTCAAAACTGGCGCGTATTTTTCGAATTTTCAAAACATTAGCGAACGCCATGGACCAAGCATGGAGCAAGGGTATACCCTCAACTGTCACTCTATGTCTACTGTGTCTACAAGGTTAGCAGGTTAGTGGTCCATATATTTTTATACCTTTATCCAATTCTGTCAAAAGTCATCTGTCAAAAAATGAAGGTGATAATAAAGTCGTATATCCTTATAACCTCACTTCGATGGTCCCACATTCTACAAAACAAAAATTTGGAAATTATTGATACCACCTTTAAAACTTTGCAATGGCCCACAGTCGACTGGAAAAGATTGGAACCATTTACACCAGGTATGAATATATTCTTTACTTCTCAACTTAAAACCTAGATATATTACATAAATGTTTCTTTGAACTAAGAACGCGAGGGTTACTTCAGTCTGGAGCCCTGAATTTCAACGATAGACCGTTGTGGTACGATGTGTATGAAGCCTTTCCACCCAGGGATGAACCTCGCTTTGACCGAGCCCTACCGAACATACAAATCAAACCCATTTTCTACGAAGAAGACACTATTCGAGCGTAAGATCAAGGCCTATCTTCTCACAGTTATGATATAAAAAAATCAAGTCAACGGTTCCCATTATTTTCCAGTCAATTACATAAAAATCTAGGTCGAGTCGGCAACGTACATCTTCTCAATCAGCACACGCCCAGTTTCACACAAAAGTTTATTAAAACATTCAAGACGTTGGAGAATCAGTACGGCGTCGATCAATGTGAACCTGAGAAACTTTATACTGAAGCGCTAGAGATGCTGAAGAAGGAAAGGGAAGCACAGCTACAAGTTGATGGTAACGATGATGTCAATGAATCACTAACAAGTTCATTTAGGAGTGCCGCACAGCAGCAGCAAAGAATGCAGGGAATGAAGAATGCCACGATTGGTGTTAGTGTAAAGGATTTATTCAAGGATTAAAGCCGATTACGTTAGTTAGGTTAGAAAATAATAGGGACTGAAAATTGTAAATGTCATAAAATTAACAATAAACTCTTTTTGTCATTTTTATGTGAATTTATCGCAATTATTTTAGAACTGAAACACAGTCCTGCCATCGGACCGCAATAGACATACATCTTATGTCTATTGCGGTCCGACGGCTGGACTGTGTGCCTGCGCAGTATACGCATGCGTACGTAGCTTATGATAGTGACTCTCACCGTACGCATCGCTCTCTTCATTTGATCTGTGGCTCTCTTCGTGTGCTGGCCGTCGCAGTGTACATACGCGTTATTGTCTTGAGTTATGTTACGTTACTTTTGTTCGATACTTGTACTTTACTGAGTATACTTTTACGTTCCCTTGATCTACGAATCTCTAACAAGAACATAGTTAGGTTGTGTTTCAGAAACTATCGATATTTTTTGATATCGAAACTTGGAAATATTGACATTTTTTGGTATCGATACTTTTTAATATCGAGATATAGAATCAAAATAGCGGTATTTTAGTATCGAAACATAAAAGTATTGAAATATCTATACTTTTTAGTATCGAAACGTAAATGTATCAATATTTTTTTGTTTCGAAACTTGAAAGTATCAAAAATATCGAAGAACTTCTAAGTAACGATTGTTACGACACTTGAAAATATTAATATGTATCGATATTTATCATTATATAAAGTATCGCGAACTCCTGATTTCGCTGTAAAAACGCGAACGAAGGTTGGGCGATTCGCTTGCAACTGTCCCCGGAAAAAAAACCCATATGCACAATAGTTCAGAGCAGTACCATCAGTAGCGAGACCGGATTTGGCCGGGTGAAAGTTACTAATCCCTTACACCACCATGTGGTAGAAAAAAAGGTTGTAGAATAAATAAATAATAAATAAAGTATCGAAGTTTGAAATTATCAATTTAATTAATAAGCGAAAATATCGGTATCAATACTTGGAAGTATCGAAAAAATACAAAAAGTATCGGACTTCAAAATATAGAATATATCGAAACTATATTATCTATATTATCTATATATTTTATTTATTAAAATAGTCTCTGGCTCTGCAATTTTTCTAGAATGATATATATATGAGAAAATAGGAGAAACAGCTACTATTTTCCTTTATTTTAAGTTATTTTTAGTTTATAGAGTCAGTAAGTAGTCAGTTCTGGGATGTTTCCTGTAAATGTTTGAAAGGATTAAGAAAACAACTCAGAACAATGGATCGAAATGTATATTCTGCCTCACGAATTACGCTCGCAATTTCTAATTAATGGTGATAGCAAACATTCCAATGAACCGCACGGTGAAGATTCCACGGAGAGTCTACATGGTGAATTCAATTCAATCAATATATTGACGCATTTCTTCTTCATCATCGTCAATGTTCTCGCGTTCTTTTATGCCGATATTGTTTTCCCTCAGCTAATAGTCAGGCTAGAGTTGGAAGTGCACGCCGATGTCGGCGTGACCTCCTCGTCAAGTAAGTCGAAGCAATAGTCGGTGTTGACGCTCTCGCTGGGGCTCGCCGCCATCTTGGCACCCTTCTTCGCGGCCGCCTTCTGTGCGGTCTTGGGCAATGCTGCCGCCTTCGCGACCTTGGCGGTTTTAGCGGGCTCCCGACGGGAGCGCTTTTCATCGCCTACCGCCAGGCTGGTCGTCGTGTCGGACGCCTTTCGCTTCATGCGGGTGCACGTTCTGCACACACTGCTCGACATTGCACTCTCCGCTTCGTCCGAGGACGAAACGTTGAGTGAAATGTCGTCCAGGTCAGTCGTCAGCGTCGACTGCAGACACTCACTACTGAGTGAGGCTGTTTTTTTGCAATTTTTGCTCGGTTTTTTGCTCATTTTTTCTCGAAATTTTACCAAAATGATTTGGACGAGGTTTAGTCAAAATCTAGCCAAAATATTGTGTTGTTTTTTCAAAACTATGGAAACACCAGCATGAAAAACAATTGCGAGGAGTTTTCTAGAAATAAACAGAAATGACGTAGATTATTGCAAAGTAATGACAAAAAAAGAGTTAATAGGAAAATTTAAATGACGGACGATTAACAAAAGCAGTGAATAGGGAAAACAAAATGGCGGAAATAGGGAAAATAAAGATAAGTGGATAAGGGTGGTAGATAAAATGGTTGCGTTGCACAGTGGTCCCGACCCATAAAATTTGCCGCATACATATTTCCAATTGAATGTCATTTCATTTTATAAATAAGATAACAAAGGGACTTGACTTGTGGTCTAGCATTTTGTTATTAGTGCTATATCATAAAACTTAGACATTTTTAGGACCGTGCACTGGGTGTTACAAATGTGTGGCGCAGAAGCGAACTCTTCAACAACATATACGGATAAGAATTGATAAATGTGTGCCGTCTGTTTATATTTTCCTTCTTCCTTGCTATATGGTTTTTAGACATGTATTAGTCATGGTGGGAATACTTCATCTACTATTTTTCTTGGTAGAGTGTAGGATTCAGAACTCGCGAAAATATACTACTTGTCCTTTATGAGTCGGTGAGGTGATCACTCTAGAAATTTGTGAAGTGTCTCCCTTTATTGCACCACCGACCACACCCGGAGTCTATGGTGGTGTCACACCTGCTTCTCGAGCTTACATTTTACCGTCAGGAATTCTATCGTTTTCATGCATAACAAAAAAAAAAAAAAAATA